>CAAKHC010013629.1:81017-110796 GCA_901007825.1 Macroramphosus scolopax | reverse complement strand
CCCCGTTCACATCTATCTTACTTACAGAAACTGAATGGGAAAACTATAAAACATCTGTAAGTGGGCATCATCCCAAAAACACCAAGACATCTTTCATCCCTTCCCCTTGTTTACCTTTTTTTTTAATAGTTGGATTGGAACGAAATGTTCCCTGAACGGCTGAATGTGTCACATAATGTGTTAAAAATTAGGATGATTCAAAATGTTTTGTTTGACTTCCGTGGTTAGTTTGAATGACTGTGTATTGTATCGTTATTTACAGCAGTTATTTTACTGAAATGTCACTGGATTTTCAGAGTAGCAATTGACAACAATTTAAATAAAAATGAATAATCAATTTATTTATCATGCAAAACTGAATAACAGTTGTTGCTTCAAGCTTCTGAAAATTGAGTGTTGTTTTTTTATATCAGTGCATGATGAATAAATTAAGGTTGTGGACTGTCATTTGGACATTTTGTAGACTGAATAATAAATAGCATGAGAAGGACACTCCGTAAATGCCAATGAGGAAAAATGTAATGAAAAATTTAATGGGTTTTCCTTTTAAAGGTTGACGACCCTCCAACAAGTTCAGAGAAAATCTAAAGCGTGGTATTTTGTGTAATCCTGCTGACGGGCAGACAACGTGAAAATATGAATCAGTGCTCACATAAATAAGGCAGCCTTTCATGTTATATGTATGTTCTTCAGATGTTGTTGTTCCCCGGCCAGCCGCCATCACAGTCTGGTCGTTACTCCGTCTCCATGAGCGGCGAGCTGACCATCGCTGACGTCCATCCAGAAGACTCTGGTTTCTACATCTGCCAGGCCATCAGTGTTGCAGGAAGTGTGCTGACCAAGGCGCTGCTGGAGGTGGAGGGAGGTGTGTGTGTGTTGGGCTTTATTCTGTGCTTTCAACTAATGAGGGGAAAACATATTAATTGCCTTGAAGATGCACAACAATAAGGCTCATGAAGACCAAGAGGGAACACAGTTCGAGACCCCATACCTCAGGCTGCTTACAGCCTGTTGTTTTCTGCAGACTAAGCATCAGAAGTATTTTCAAACCTTGCAGTTTAATGCCTGCTGACTTTATAATCTTATTTTCTATAGTCGTTTTCAAACTTCCTCACTTGATTCAAGTGTATTGCTAAGAGCTGAGGGATGACACATATTCTGCCTCTTCTCCCATCAAACTTGTAGGCCCTTCAGGCTGGATTCCACCAATCATTCGCCAAGGCCCGGCCAATCAGACTGTATCTCGGGGTTCAACAGCACAGCTGCACTGCCGTGTAATTGGAGGGCCCTCAGTCAAGATTTCATGGGAGAAGGATGGAGAGAGACTTCAGGGAAAACCTCGCCTGACCTTGGTGGAGAATGGCACTTTGGAAATCAGAGAAATAAAGGTGTGTGTCATTTACTGGAGCGGGGAAGAAAAAGATGCACACCGATCTCTATCAAGATCGCAAAGAAGACTAAATATAGTAAACAATATAGTGTGACCCACAATCCTCTCTGCCTCACGTTCTCTCTGCAGCTCACATGGCAATACATTTCTTTCCTTTTCCATTATAAATTCTGTTTTGTGAAATTAAGGTGAGACCGAGTTTCAAAGACCAATCTCTCTGAGGCTGAGCATATCTCTCCCGTGCAATTATGTGCTCATGTGGTGTGTAATTGTAATGGTAATGAAGGTGCTTGTTTGTAAATGCTAATGTGTTCAGCTTTGATGGAAGAGCAGTCAGCAGACCCTTTGTGCTATGACCCCACCTGGAGGTCAGTGAGTGCTGCGAGGATGAAGCAAAAGCAGCATCATTTTCATTAATGGATCAGCGATAGATGATTAATCATCTAACCGGCTTTTAATTATATCTCCTGCCTGGAGTGTGCATATTCTCTTCCTCTCTCATCCTGCCGTGCTCAGCAGTGGTGCTCTGCAAACTTGGAGCATTAAGGTTTGGTCCAGTGCACCACTGAGGTGGGGGAAGTCTGCCACAGCAATGTGCTCAATGGAACAGAAGAGATGCATTAGTGTGGCATCAAGGGGATGACAAGGGGAAAAGAAGCAGTGGAAATGGAGATGACGAGTGAGGAACTAAAAATATTTATCCTACTGACGCCGCTACCCGCCATCAATATTTTAGAGGTAGTTGAAGTCATCTAAAGAAGTTCGACCGCTCACACACTGTGCTGTCTGTCAGCCAGAGGTCAGCACTGCAGTGGATGATCTCATATGGTCTGATGATACTTCCAGCAGACTGGCTCTCCGCCACCACAGGGCTGGAGGGAGCACCACGAGTGTAGGTAAAGCCTGCAGGCATTCACAGTTCAACCTGCAATGAAGAGGCCAGGTGGAGTGCGGTGCCTCGTGGTTTGTGGCTGTAAAACTTTTAGATGTCTGAGTTGACGAAGCAAAGGCAGAAATGTTTAGAAGCGCAGTATGTTATATCTGCTGTTACCCGTCTCTCGATGAAATGAATTACTAAAGGTGTAGTTGGGTGATGCTGTGAAGCCGCGTGGAACCCGGGGAGGTTGTGGTAAAACAAATATTGCAGAGCAATAGCACCAAAAATAATGTCCAAGGCAAAGTGGAGGAGATTTGAACTTGTTTTGAAAGAATCCATCAACTATCAGATGCAGTATTTACTCTCTGAAGTAGAGTAGATGTAGAAACTAACTTAGTTACTCCCCATTGCTGCCAGATGGATTGAGGATCTCAGTCGAGTTTAAACATCCCTGATAGTCTGTTCACTCCCTGTCATCAAAATAAATCCAATCATCCTTCAAAGATTAAAAAATGCTTGCAGCATTTGTTCTCTTAGTTTGTTTCTCATTCTGTCTCTAATGTTGACTTCTGCTCACCAGGACGATGACTCTGGGATGTACACGTGCGTCGTATCCAGCGCCACAGGGGAGTCGAGCTGGAGTGGGATGTTGACTGTCAGAGGTACTCACACCAAAACTCTCCACACGCTGTCTTTCTGTTATCCCTCACTCTCACCCTGCACCTTCGTGCCTAAGACACGACACACCACTTCAACAAGCCTGCAGGCTAAAGAGGACAAATCAGCCTCAGTATTCTTTTGCAGCTTTGCCATCGGTCCATTGTAACGTTCATTTATGTCGCTTGACAGAGGACGGAGTGTTTTCGTCAGTGACCAGAATATCTGAGTTCATCCAGCTGCCAGGACCCCCACAGAAGCCTGTGGTGACTGAGGTGACCAAAAACACAGTGACCCTCACCTGGCAGTCCAACCCACACGAGGGCGGGGCCGCCGTGACCTCCTACATCATCGAGGCCTTCAGGTATGCACATACACAAACTAGCTCATTCATGTTACAGAACCCTTCGAAGTCCTTTTTGAGGTCAAACCTTTTACTTGATTGTATTTGAAGTGCAGCTTTTAATCAAACCATTTGAATCTGACCCACACTGGAATGTGAACCTCTCTTCTATCATTGAAGGATGATTTTTCTCCTTCGTCGAGTTCCAAGAGCACTCAAGCAGTTTAGAAGCAGATTAATACGGCGATGTGCATCTGTGGATTAAAACCTAAAGACTACAGTGTTGAGACCAGTGTGACTGTACAGGCAGTGGAAAATGCAAATACCTCTTGCAGCACTAATTGGTCAAGTGCTTGTTTTTCATTTTAATGGAATGCAGAGAACAACTTGTACTTTTGCACAGATCCGAGCGGGACTGATCTGTTATTATTTTAAAGATCGAATGCTCATAATTGCTTCAGCATGGTCAAAATGTTGTTATGTTCAGTTTCAAGAAACATTAACTTGCTTCCTTGCTCGTCTCGGTAGCTGCTACCTATCTTAAAAAGGGATCAGTAGTATTTTAACTGTCACACACTGACTCGGTTTGCTGTTTTCTGTTATCGGACTGCTCACAATTAAAAACAAGCCTCTTCATCACGAGTCATTTACATTTCACAAATGACTCATCCCAGCCGGAGGGTGAGACAGTTCTTTTAAGTGTTGTCCTGAAGTCAAACCAAAGCCGCTCTAACAGCCAACCCGAGGATTTAGTGAGACAGTAAACGAAAGAGAAGACAATAGTTTCAGTGGTCAGATCAGCCGCTCTGTCCTGTCCTGGGGCGACAGATGGGTTAAGGGTCCATAAGCAGGGGGAGAGGGTACAGATAAAGACTGGAGACACACAACCACACACACTCAGAGAGAAGTCCAGTCGGCTGTTTGTTTTGCCCAGTGTGGCAGACTTGCACGAAGAGCTGATGAGGAAAGATCCACTCACTCACTGTTGCATGCTTCACTGGCACCAAATTGCTTGGAAATATTTGTTTTCAAGCATCAGCAGGAACAGACAGATATCAAAGCTACGTGTTTACATTACTGAATCCTTCATCGTGTACAGTGCATATTTAATTTAAACTAAAATAATCTTGAAGGAGGATTTAACTAAAAGCAGGCACAAGCTTTTCCACTCCGGAGCAATTTAGAGGTGTAGCTTTTTTTTTAAAAAAAACAAAGCTGAATGACTCTTTTTAAGTGGCAAAAGTGATTCTCTGGAGAACAATCGGTGAGAAAGGTGCTAGAGGAGAAATCAGTGATGAAAGGAAAATGCTGTGTCCTGCTCGTGGTAATTATCGCACCATTTTCTCCCCCACAGAGTTGAGGAGAATGTTAAATTGTGCTCATGCTGTTTGATTCCCGTCGGCTGTCATATCCTCGCCGGACCCTTTTAGGAGCCATCATTATAGCAATAAAAAGGAGGAATAAACTTTCTGTCATTCCTCTGTCCTGGAGGTGAATGCACAGAATCTCAAGGATCTGAGACGTACTTGTCGCTGGAAGCACGGCCGTGTTATTGAGTGATTGTGTGAGGTTGCTTTACATTTCTGGCAATATCCTGTTTAATTAGAGGGATAGTTTTTTGGTACTAGATGAAAGGACTGACTGACGAGTCTTATATCTGTCTTGCTAAGTATGGTATGTATAATATCAACAATAAAGCTACGGTAATTAAAGTATTACTCTGTGAATGCACTGCGGATGTTAAGAAAACAGAAAGGGAATAAACCAGCATCAAGGAACCACTTAGTTTAGCTTACAGACTGGAAAACAAGGGCAAGCAGCCGTCTAGACGCTGTCACTAATTAACTTGTTTATATCTGATGAGTGACTTCCTTCACCGAAGCTGAAGGCAGTCACTGTGCACATGGATCAGTCAATCATCAAACGGACTGGCAATTAAGTTCATAACCGGTTTTCATTCATTGAGGTCAACATATAATGTTTATATGTTGATATTGAATCAATAATTAACATGCAGATATGACATTGCCGGTCCCACGTGCACCTGTCTTTGCTATCGGCCTATCATAGGGCAGAAGTTGCGAGTGAACTCATTAGCTTGTTATCTGTAGATTGCATGATAATGAAGCTGTGCTCTCGAGATAAGAGGAGTGAAACAATGTTAACAGGATGATGCAGAGGGCGGCCGATTTACCTGCTGAAAATGTACTTCATAGACAAACTGTACGTTGGATTATCAGTGTGAGCGAACCTCCTCCTGATGAAGATCTTACCTGTTTAATCATGTTTTTGTTTAATCATCAGTAAGGAGATTATTTGTACAATATTTGGTTGCAAATCCGACTTCTACTCCCCAGCCAATCGGTGGGCAGCACCTGGCAAACTGTGGCTGACCACGTGAGGCACGAGAGGCACACAGTGATCGGACTCTTCCCCAACACAGTTTATCTCTTCATCGTCCGAGCAGTCAACTCTTACGGCCTGAGTGACCCCAGCCCGATCTCTGAGCCAGTCAGGACGCAGGGTGAGTTACATAAGTGGAAATCTTCTCTGATTGCAATGTTGCATTTTGCAGAGTCCTACAATCTTATTTTGAGATGCTATTTTAGGAAGGGCAGATACTGGATGAAGGGCTGTCACTATAAGATAATGTGCCACAGAGAAAAAATTGCTTTGCATGTGCCATCTCAAAACTAATTGCTTTCTCAGTGTGATGCTCTTCCGCCCTGAGCAATGTTGAATATCTTCAAAAGGTTCTCACTTTTTCTGCTGAGTAGGTGCAGTTCAGCTGTTTACTGACAGGAAATCGTGCTTGTTTCAGATGGGAGTCCGACAGAACAGGGTGTGGACCACAGACAGGTGCAGAGAGAATTAGGAGAGGTGTCTGTCTATCTGCAGAAGCCCGTGATTCTCTCTCCCACCAGCGCCAAGATATCTTGGACTGTGAGTTGAATACATATGGAAAATGTTTTTTTCTTCCAAGTTGCCTTGCAGCTTGTGGAGGACACGCTGATCTTTAAATATTAGCTTCAAACCATCCTTCAACTGTACAAACATCGCTTGTTCTGCCTTTGAAGACTGAGCATCTGTCTCTGTTTTCTTCTTGTGCCAACTTTTTAAAGGTTGCCCATCAGTGCCGGTACATTCAAGGTTACCGTATATTTTACCGAACAATCAGCAATTCCTGGTTGGTCCAGGATGTGGAGGCTACGTCTGACCACAGTACCATCTTACTAGATCTGCACTGCAACACGGAGTACGAGATCAAGATACGCCCGTACTTCAATGAGCTCCAGGGACATGACAGCCTCATGGTTTTGCTGCGTACCCCGGAGGAGGGTAAGATATTGCTTTTTAACGGTATGTAGCAGGTAAATCAAATTAAGTGGTGGAGTACACACAGTGCACATCAACTAGAAGTGCACATGGGGAATTAAACCCTCGCCAAGGCTGATAGCATCCTTATGTTACATGCAAATCCACAACTGAAACAATCACACCTGACTGGATATATTTGCAAAAGTGTTAGAAATATGTAAGAAATATTTAATTTCATTTAAATGTTTGTGCGTAAATAACAAGAATGAGTCAGACTGAAACGTGGTCCATTAACACCACATTTTAAATAGCCATCCCCTCATAGCTTCTGCTCTGATTCACCTTGATTATAAAACCGTGACATCATCTGACTGAATCACCGCACATATAAATGAAAGGCAATTATTTTGATGTGATTTATGCTATTTACATCTAAATTCATCAGTCAGAGAGAAAGTTAGTGTTGAACGAATACAGGGAGCCTGACGGCTTTGAGAGTAAGCCTTTGTGGGGAGTTCCACTCAGGAGCAGCAAGTTTTATTGGGCATTCCTGCGGACTGAAAGACATTCGGAGAGCTTAGATCCTCTGCCAATGCTAAAAAATAAAAGAATTATTATTCTTCCTTGACTAATGTTGCACATCACTAATAAGCTTCGTTGACTGCTCACAGACAGACAGACAAACCAATAGGGGCATCGTTTCTAATTAAAGGAAACAGAAGTGCAGTCAAGAAAACTAAGCAGGCAGAGGAATCATTTTTAGTTTATTTTATTAATTCTACAATTGATAATAATGCTAATACATCTTTCTTTCTTATCTCTCTCCCAGTTTTAAGTAAGCCACCAGAGGCTGTATCAGTGGTGCAGCTCACCAACAGCTCCAGCATCAGTGTGTCCTGGGAGCCTCCGCCACATAACATTCAGAGTGGCATCATTCGAGAGTACAAGGTGAGGCTGCAGCTGCCTGCGTGCAACGGCTGTCTTCTGCCGCAGACGTCCAAAATAAAGCGGAACAAATCCTTCTTTTAATCCATGGTGGCTGTTGCCTCTGCTCTGTGTTGTCCAACATTTTTTGATCAGATTTTAATGAGCAATTAGCAATTACTCACTGCCTCTTATGTTCTGCCAGTACATGCGCTTTTGTCATCAGATTCTCGGCTGAACACTCACTGTCCCTGTCATCTGTTTGCTCCGTGAAAAAAACAGAGAGTTCTGATTATCTTTCCCTCAGCGTGAGCAGCAACACTGATTACTAATATTCAGGCTGCTATTACTGAAAAAAAAAAGAAAAAAAACATTGAAATGGAACAGAGAGTTCCATTGTTTTGATTTATTTTTTCCCATCTGCTTCTATATGCAAGAGATACGAGAGGAGTCTGATCATGGGATCCAGATCCTTTTGTATGTCGCTGCTAATAAGCCAGAGGACAGGAACATTTAATCCCCTTAAACATTCATTTAAACATTTGATGAAAACTAAATTCAATGTTAAGTACAATAATCTCATGTTGGTAGCTTTGTATTAGGAGTTTCATTACAACTCAGTTACAGCTTTTCTTGACAAAAAACAATCATATTTTCCTCAAATTAATTTTTTCATCAACAGCCACAAGTCGGCTGCAGATAGATTTGAGATACAAAACATATAGTGTGTTTCTCTTGATAAAATATGATGCAAACATTAACTCGGCCATCATCAATAAAATTCCCAGACATTTTCATGACTTGGAAGCAGATTTTCATGCCCATATATTCTCTGAAACGCCTTCATACACATGAAAAATAAGATAAAAGTCTGCTCCGGCATATTGAACTAAAATGAAGGACAAGCTGAATGTCAGTGCACTCAGAGGTTTGCTGATAGAGTCTTACTGTGTTTGCCCTGACCAGTAGCTTTGTGGCTAATATTGGCTTATGTTAGCACACATAGATAGACATTGTCTGCAACTTCACCGAGTTAGTTTGCATGACTGCGACGTTATTAGGGAATAGAATCCAGTTCTAGGATGTGATAGGATGAACCATGTTGGGATGTAATGAAGTCATAAAGCCTGCACATCTGCATTGTCATCCACTGTCAAACCGGCTGTATCTTCATCAGATAAACCTTGTCATTGTAGTCTTGTGATAATCCCAGGTCACATTTTCTCGCAGGCGACGCAGGATGAGATAATGTCTTTGTGTTTTTCCATATTTAAATATTAACCGAGCGTGTCTGTCGGCATGCAGGTCTGGTGTCTGAGCAGCAGTGAGGAGCAGGAGAACCAGATGAATCGAACAGTGGATGGAGCGGTTCTGTCCATCCTGCTGACGGGCCTGCTGCCTGACGTCCACTACACCGTCACGGTGGCTGCTGTCACCAGCATGGGTGCAGGTGCTCAAAGCCCACCGGTCAGCCTGCTTCTCAGTGAGTCCCTCACACTGTTACATGTACTTCAGATAGAGATGCACTATGTACATTTACCACACATTGACTGTATCATGTGCAGTGACGTTTGTTAAAACTGCTGTTGGTGGCTAAAGATGAACAGCCCAGTCTGTCAGGAGTTCCCCCCTTTCTTCTGCTTTTATCATTTCAGGGTAAAACACCTTGTCAGTTACTTAGCCAGATATCCAGACAGGTTGTAGCCCAGAGGATAAATGTTTTCAGATCCTTTTCTTCTTCCACTTTATTGTCTACCAGACAGCAATTCTGTCAAGGCATAGAAGCGAAAATCAATACCAGTCAAGTTCAGTAATATGGGGCTACATCCAGCAGCATCAAGCAAAGTATATTCAAGAGATTAAGCATTCCGAGCTACGCCAATTACAGGAAATGGTACACACCTCCTGTCTCCTAAGTGGCCTCGGTCGCCTCTCCAGCACATCCCCCCTCTCATTTTAAAGTGTAGTGAACACGGTGCGGATGAATGAAAGCAGGTTTTACTTCAGTTTCACATTTAAACCTCTTTAGATGTCTGTTTATCGGATTGGAAAACAACAGCTTGAGCACCGCAGCGAGCCCCAAAACACGGTTCAGCATCATGACAGAAGAGAGACGGAGGCATTTCTCAAACTAGGTTCCTTTTCTTCTGATTTGTGTCCGATGGGACATCTCCATAGACCTTTTAGACGCGAGACACTTGCTTCCATGCATCCGTCCAACTTGTTGGTCTTGCTGGATGATGATCCTATACTGTTTGTTTAACTCCCTACTCTGGTTTTCTCGTAGTTTATCACTGGGCTGCAATAACTCATCTTACTCTCTCTGGTCATCCATTAGCATTGCCAGAGGGCAAGTCATCCACACCTGTCAAGAAAGGTGGCAAGCTGAGCATATCAGAGCAGATCACAATCGTCCTCCGCCAGCCGGCCTTCATCGCAGGGCTGGGCATGGCTTCATGGTTGGTCCTGATGGGCTTCAGCGGTTGGCTCTACTGTCGCCACCGCAGGCGGAAGCAGCTGGGACATTACACCACCTCCTTCGCATACACACCAGCAGGTGAGCGGAAAAACAGGCTCTGGCTTGTCTATCTTAATAGTGCATCATGACAGGTTGCTGTCGCTGTTTATAGCTGCGACTGTAAAACCGAACTCCAGTTGAACTTCTGAAATGTGACACATTCTAAGCACCTTTCAGTCTGTGATTTCAGATAGATCGCAAAAAAAAAAAATGAGCTGTCAAAAGTAGAAGAGGTTAAAACGACACGACCCAAGATGATTCAGTTTTCAAGACACCTCCAGGTGCACTCTGGCGCATATCAGATAGTATATAGTCTTGTTTATACAGCGAGGAGTTACCACAAGCTGTCAGTGACTGAGTTCCAAATAGGCCACTGGGGATATCTTGAGCAATGATGAATGTTTTCAATTTTAGGTTGCGTTTCACAAAGCGATGCATGCACTTGTATCACATATTCAGTTAATTAAAATATATTTGTCCCCGCTAGGCAAGTTTCACAGTAGAAATAAAACATACTGCCGCATATGTAAACAGTATCCCTTTTATTTTAGAACACGCCCTTTGGCCCACAAACACATAAACAAATCAGTTATCTTCTAATTTTCACAGATATTTTCTGGTGCTCATAAATACTAAATGGACAGCCCAAGGCTTTAAGAAAAATGTTAGCAGTTTGATATACATGTATCACCATGGCAATTTCAAATGACACTACATCTTCTTAATTCAAGCTTTAGTATATTGATTCTATCATCAGTGTAGAGTTCGATGGCTTTGACCCCAGACAGCGAGAGCGAGCTCTTCCATGTTGTATATGGATCTGCTGCGAGTACATGAAGGTCAGCAGTGTTTGTATATCAGTTAATGTCTGCACCCGAAAATAAACTGCTTATTTGAAATAGAGCGTGGGTCGGTTCCGAAAATCTCCGATTGAGTCTTTGGAAAGTGTCGTAAGCCATCAGCTTTATCTTTCCTGTGCTGAAATAAGATTTACAACTAAGCATTTTCTCTCTTCCTCCAGTTGGCTTCGCACACAGCGAAGGATCTGGAATCATCAATGGAGGGTAATGGATTTAATCCAGATTATTATTTCCACTGGATTATTACCTGTATGAATTGATATATATATATAGTGATATATTCTTTGTCCAGGCCTGGTATGTTGGGATCAAATATGGGTAATTACCCCTGGCTGGCCGACTCTTGGCCCACTCCTAATCTCACCCAAACCAGCAAAGACTCTGGCAAGCTGGACACAGACAGATATTATAACAGTAAGAACGCTTTGACTTTAAAAGTTGAAAAGAAAGAACACCTCATACGATTGTCATTGTTTAAGTAACATAGCACTTTGCTGTACAGCAGTTGGAATCATCAACTACCCAAACCACTCGGAGAAACTCAGCATGGCGTCCAATGAGAGTCCCATCTACAGCACCATTAACACCGCTGCCGAGGAGGAACTGTTGGCGTACTACGACACCTATTCCAGCACTTCTTACAACCAGGGTCCGGACCCTTACAGCAGCAACCCAGTACTGTCCAATAGTAGCCTTGTAGGTCTGGAGAAGGATCTGGACCAGTGGACCATCCAGTCTGGTCACTCTGGGTCTGAATATGCCAAGCTCCAGTACAACAAGAAAAGCAATGGTGAGTTTTCTTACGCTGTTTCTATACAGGTAGAATGTGAAAACTTTTCATTTGATCTATTACAATATGTTGTTGAACTTTGAGTCGAGTTTGTTTGGTTAAGGAGTTACCATGTAAGGTAGCATAAAGCATCAGTATAGTTGCCATGGTAACATGCATTTCTTTATGTGTTGTGCACTGGTTTAGACAGTGTTTCTATATATTGCTAATGGCTTTGGGGTAAATGTAAATTTAAAATACATGCATCTGCATTGCTCAATATGAGTTCTATGGCCAATAAATATATAAGTATACTTAAGCCAGCATTTTGAATTCAAATGCGACCAAAATTAATATTGAATGACGTTGGTAAATATTGCAAGTGAAAAACATGTAGAAAAAGAACGGCCAGAAACAGATGTTAAAGAATATATGGCAAGAAGAAGAACATTGCATGCTGTAGTCTACATGGACGGAGGAGATTAACTCATCAAAATGACTGTGAGGGCACTCGACAAGTGCTTGTAACTCCACAGCTGAAACAATCACATAGCCTATGTACAAATATATCTGAAAATATAATTAATATGGGTATTAAGTATACAGTCTTCTATTCTGTATTTAGAGTGCACAGCATTCGTTGATGGACTGACTTTAATGTTAAATGTTGACAGAAAGTTTCTTATCGTCGATTTTCTAGTTGTGCCAGTTTTGAGTAGAAACATCAAGTACAGTAATTAATAATGTAAAGGACTTCCTGTCTCACATACACTCGTCCCAGGGAACCTTCAGATGCTCTTGAGGATGAAAGAACAGAAATGTTCTTCAGGCACTCACAGGCAGAGCAAACAGACGGAGGACTTTTGTAAAGCCATTTAGTTCAGCAGGCTTATTACAAACCTTTCAACCTCGTAGGGTCAGTGTGGCAATCAGCAATTAAAACCGGTGCATTGTATTTCACAGACAAACTGGTGAAGCAGAAATCTACTGGATCCTCGTCCAAATTGGCTCCTCTGACCTGGGTGGATGTCTTGTCACTTCCCCTCCCTGCCAACAATGAAAAAGGGGTTTCAAAGACGAACCCAGAGGACGGGCAGCGCAGGTGAGAATTTCCTCCTTTAAGACCACATTAGCTTCTTTTACTGTCTAATTTCCTTCAGTTTATTAATACCATCTGACATCTCCCTGATGACAGACGGAGTCAAGGCGGATTGATATCAAACCTGCCCTGTAACTCTGCCAAGGCTGTCAAACCAAACTTGAGTGAAGTTTTGAGTCTGGGGAGTTTTCAAATTAGCAGAAGTTGTGTCTGCAGGCAGTGAGTAGATTGCGCTGTGGGCTAATGGAGGGGATGCGTCTCATCTAACTAGTTCTGACAGATTGGATTGCAGACATAACGGGGTGGGATCGGAGGGCTGTTCTGACTGTGGCATGTCTTTTGTAACGGCATTAGCCATCATCTGACAGTCTGAATTAGTACTCTACATTTTCAAAGACATGTCCATCATTAAATAAGCCCTGATGACACAGAAGTGGCAACATTAATCACAGAGGTGATTCTGCTCCTCCGTAACGCTGTATTAGTTCCCGTTTTAGTTTTATTTATGCATATAATTAAATTGTTAAAACTACACAGTACATCCCGACACACACAGTTTAATTTCAAATATTCAGTGATTTCAGACTAATGCTGCTGTTACTCATCCTCACCCTGTAGCTCTATGGAGGAAGATGAGGATTGGTGTCCTCCTCTGCCAGCCAGAACCTACCTAGTGGAAACTTCCAGGGAGGAACTCTCCAGCCTGCCCCCGATACCGGACGAGCTGTCTTACATAGCGACACTGGCGTCCTCCCCTCAGCGAGACGCACTGCAGCCCGGCAACAGTCCACGGCTGCCACACCTTGACCTCATGGCCCGTCACCTCTCAGGCTCCCAGGTCTCCCAGTCCAACCCTGATCTGTTCACCAACACCAAGGCCCGGGATGCCAGTGAGGTGTACCACACCAGCCAATGGGCAGAAAATTTCAAAGCGGACAGCCTCGGCAAAGGTCAGTTCAATTTCAGTTTAATGTCTCACATCCGTGGAAGGGACGTCTCAAGAGGCAACGCACAGCCACACGGTGTCATATAGGATTTAGTTTCTGATGTTACCCAACGGACATTATTTGTACATGAAAATCATGTTGCATTTACTTTAAAGTGCATCTCAGCATTCCTCAGTTTCCCTGAAGTTCCTCGAGGGTGACATCCGTGTGCTTTTTTTGTCAGGAAAATCTCCTGCTCCGGCTGCCGTGTCGAGTCCTGCAGCCCAGGCACACAGATCCAGGAGTAAGAAGAAAACCCCCAAGGATGGACAACTCAGGCGAGAGCTGCACAATCAAGCCGGTATGACTCGCACTGTAACACAACTTTCAAAAGAAGAGAAATACATTTAGGAAGGACTTAGTAACACCAGTTTGGATAGTTCCTTCTCTAATCAGATGTGAATCTGTTAGTCGTTGAGTTGAATGCTTTGATCCAGATTGAAATATTTTAACAAGTATTTTACGGAATGTTCATAAATTTTACCACAGACATTCATGGTCCCCAGATGATTAATCCTTACTGCTGACTTGTCCTCTAGCACCACCAGGAAGTTCACATCTATGTTTCTCAGGGGAATATCTGTCGTGCAATCTAGCAGAAGAGATTCATGTCTTCTTCTGGATGACTTGAGATAAATATTCACTTTTCATCTGGCACCGTCATCAGGCCAAATTTCGATTCAATTCTTCCTGCACTCTGGTTTTTGACTGAATATTTGCAAAACGAACCCCATCTGTTATTTGTTTGTAGTACTACTTGTCGTGATATTAATTAATTTGATCGCTCAAAGCTCTGCTGCATCCACAGCCTCACTGAGCCTTTTGCACGTAGACTCTGTCTTGTTCTTGACGGGTTTCCGCTTGCATTCATTGTTTAGAATTTTAAGCAAATCACGTTTTTTGCTCCTGTTTGTCAGTTTATTAAAGCAGTATTTCGCTCTGTTGTTTATTCATATGCAGCACTCCCCCCTCCACCAGCACCTCCACCTTCTGACAACTCCCTGCAGCTCTTGGCCGATCTTTTGAGCCGCAGCCAGGCAGACAGTGAAAGAAAAGAGGGGAGCGACTCACCTACTCTTCAGAAGAGGGGAGGACATCTCTCACCCCACAGGAGAGGACATACAAAATGGTTATCGCAGGGTACGTAGCACGTAGCACGACGAGCGTGTACACGTCTGACAACGGAAAATAGACAATCAGCTATAAAAGAACAACTTCTCCCAGCAACACATGTCATCTTGCTCCAACAGCTGGAACTCAAAAGGATGTGTCTTAATATTAGTGCAAAGCTTCATACAAATCCCTTTTGGCCTAGAAAAAAACAACTAGTGTTCGTAGTAACACTGCTCTTAGTAGCGGGGGGTCTGTATTAAGTCTGTTCCATCACTTGGGATTTAACCTATATAAATACAGCTGTGAATCTGAGTGAGTTGTTTGTCATCTGCAGATGAGAATGTAATCCAGTACGGACAGTCCTGTGCACTTCCCAAGGTCCAGATGTCAGGCTATGGGTCCCTGGGCGGAGGAGTCTTACCGCGGCCTTCCCCTGCTGGCTGGAGGAGGGACGAGGTGTGTCTGGAATAATAAAACGAACTGCTGAACTGAGTTGAACTAGCAGTGCATCAGCACAGTGTGGGTCACACAAAGTTTACAAGTGCAGCTTGAGGTGCTTGTCAACTTGCTGAGTAAAGTTACCGGCAGACAAGTTTTGTGGTTTGCTCCATTAAAGTGGAGGCTAAGACCAGATTGAATTTAAACATTGTGATGTGACAGCTACACAATAAGCTCAATTACTTGAGTGAGGGTTTCCACACGTCCCTTTACTCACTGTGTTGTTTGTTTCTTTACAGAACCTCATATAGACAGAGGCCAGATACTTGACATCGTCCTTCTTCGCTCCTTGGTTTCCTGTCTTTGGGAGCCACCGGCCTGTTCCCATGGATAGTGTGAAAAGCTGAAGACCAAGTGGAAATCATCAAGGCATCGCCATCTGCCTTGAGGAAAAGGCACATTAGTTTGTGCCTTTTCACAAACTATGTATATCAGTGATGTTCCAAGCCAATGCTTTGATTTGGATCCTGGAGGTTTTAAAGAATCGATATCTGGTGTTTTTGCCCACCTCTGGTGTTTGTTGCAGCACTGCTGTCCCTTCCAACGGCCCACAGCCTCTGATGTGCAAGTTGAATTTGATCGTGTGATTGTTGAATATTAATAGTGCACACCAGGTTGGGTTATACAGATTCTCTAAACTCCGACTATAACTTTGTCTAAGAGCAGCAGTAGACCAGTCAGTGACAGACAGCGGTAGATCGTCATCATATCAGCTTTTGCTCATTAGAACTTATTCCCATTAACTTGATGGACGGCTAGAATTAAAGAGATGTGTGTGTTTCTCTGCAAGTGTCTGTACTCAGTAAAAGGTCAACAAGATACTCTCCTTCGTCACACATTTCATTTGTGAGTGGACTGAGTGTTTCTGTACTTTCAACAACCCAACACAGTGATATGTCTTCTTTCTTAGGTTGCATTCTCCCCGTAGACTTTCATTCACATCTTATCGATAATGAAACTGATCAATTTGTTATTTTTGAAAACGAGGGCTTTCGGTATTTGGATTAAGTGCGTGCCAAAGTCAGAGGACCCCCAACAGCTACTGTGTCAGATACATATTACATTAACACTGTATATTTTCTGCTGCTATGTAAATATAAGTACGAGGTTGGACATGGGAATGGCTCGTTCCTAATATTAAAGCAACACTATGTAACGATTGTCGTGGCGGCAGCGTCCCTCTACTGACACATGATGACAACAAGGCGTTGGTGCATAATATTCTGTTGATATATGAACAGCGAGGGGTGTCACAGTATTCTAACTGCAGATTGACATATTGGTTTCACTGTTGGCGCCACTCGATTTAAAATTAACCTTAAATACAGTGCCTTCCAAAATCATTACAAATCACTGTTGAAAATACGTTTTCTTTAAGGTTAAATAGTCATAGACCATGTGTGAATCTTATATCTTATAACAGCACGGGAATCTGATAAATCATTTTACCGATGAGCTCAACATCCAAAAAGACACTGGACAGTGACCTCAGGCCTAATTTCAAGGTAAAACAACATATTTGATCACCTATTTGAAACCGTTAGTCAACCAGTATTATTAAGCAGCGTTATGGAGCTTAGCTGTCCTCCTGACAGCCTCTTCATGCTGCACAGAAACTCCCTGGTAATGTGCTTGGAACACATGTTTCAGCTGGATGAAGTCCGTATGAACATCACACAGAAATATGTGTTCCAGTGAGCTTAATGTCACTTAAGAGATGCTGACTTAACCAGAAGATTTCAGTAGTCAGATGAGAAGGGAGAAAGACGAGGGTTACCCATTGTTGGTGGGCTGTGACGTCGTGTAATAAAGAATTACTTATCCCAGGAGATCGTACCACTAGGCGGAGAGGTGGGAATGCAGGAAGTGACATTCTCCCTCGTACAGGTCAGCGTGTTCATCCAAATTATTCTGAAGCTGATATTTTAATGTCAAATAGTCGCATAATGTTGCTTTAAAGGATCAGGGCTGAAAATAACTTGATCGGGACATCCCAAAATTTATATTCTTTTATATTTTATCTTAATAATTTCGTCCTCATTTTTGTGATGTACATCACCCTTCCTCTGTGTATATATACATCTTTTAAATTTGTAAAGATGTGATCAGATATATTACTAAAATGGATCCGGGGTTTGAGAAAAAAAAACCTGTATTTTTTGGCAATGAGACGTAAATGTAACTACTACATATTGTACAGCAGATTATTGAATGTATCTTCTGTTCGCTCTCGACCATTAAGCCATGAGGACGAGTGTTTGATGAAAGACTGGAAAAGATACGAGAAAGAAAATGTGTTGATAAAACCATCGTGTGGGTGGGTGTGAGTGTGTCCGTGCATGCGTGTCGTGTTTGTGTGTGTGTGTGTCACCGTTTTAATCGCTCATCTCTGCGTGATTGTGTACTGTGGTGCCCCTGTAGATCACCAGTGTTTGTTCTGTCCAGATTTTTAAACTGATTAATAAAACATTTGTTACAATAAAATGCTTTTGTCTTTAGTTGTTCTCGTGGATGTCAGCAGCGGTCTACTGGTGAGTCATGTAGTACAGTACTGTACTTCATGATGACATACTGGTGAACCTGGCAGAGCGACTACACCTGAGCATGTGTGCTTACATCAGCAATTAGTGCAAAGTAAAGCTAATTACTGCGTAATTGAACTTGTATTGTTGTGAGGATATAAAAAAGTAAAAAACGATATAGAATTGTTTTCATACCTCAAAAATATCTTGAAGTCCTTATTGTGAAAGATATTTTGTGATGACAGGAATGTGAACATGAAACTTGATGAATGTGTCTCCCCGAGGGAACAAACAGAAAGTCCCCATGATGTTTCTAATGGGATTTTGTAGTAGGGTTAAGTTAAGGTTGGGGTAGTGGTTAGGGTAAGTGTCCAGGAAATGCATGTAATATCAGGAAATGTAAAGTCATGTGAAGACTATGCCTGTTTGTGTGTGTGTGTTTGTTTGTGTGTGTGCGTGTGTGTTAGATCTGTGCTCATGCGGATTAATTTAAATGCCCTGCCACAAGTACAAGGAGAAGACACACAGAGAGGAAATAGGATGACAGGGGAGTGAGCTAAGATTTTTTCCGCCACGGCCGAATGTCCCTCAGGTCTGAATGTATCTGGAGTTTGTTCTCAACAAACCCGATAACACAAAACCCAGTAACTGTGGTTTCAGTATGTTGGTGTGGAAAGTGAGTTGGACTCCACCGTCCTTGGCAAACACCCACTGGGTCTCACCAGGCTATGAGGATCATGGTAATCCCGTGCAATTTAGAAGGGTTCGACAGTGTTTCGCTTTTAGGCCTGTAGCAGATTAGAGTGTGGTTTAAACACAAACACACGCACGCACACGCACACACCCCACACACCCCATACAGACAGAGGTCAGTTTACAGACGGACAGACTGATTTTTCAGACTGAGTTTTTAATAAATGTTCTCCACTATGTCCAGGGGCTGATGTTTTATCCTACTAGGATAAATTCGTAAATAAATGTGTTTTAATTGACGTGTATAAGACTTGTTTTACTTTCCTTTGAATGAGCAGGTCTGATGTGTTTTTCAAGCAAAAAAGTTCAAGTAGCTCATTTAAAAGTCCTTAAAATTCAAATTCAAATTGTGAACTGGACCAGGATTTATTCTGAACTATTAATGATGCCAGGACATCACTCTGGTAACTTGTATATGTATCATGCTGCACAGTGGAAATCAAACATCCATGTATGGTATTTAACTGAACACTGCTTGGAGTAGAGGAGGGGTCATGACGTGAAGATGGCGAAGACAGTGATTCCAATCGCAGCGGGTGTCAAAACCTCCGGGGAGATGTCTGCTGTTACTAGTCGATTCTGGATCAGCCCAGCTAATTGAAAATAATAAAGGATAAAGCCACTTATTTCTGTTCAGGAGGAAAATGAAAATAGCAAATATACAACCAGCTACATAACAGTTCAACACTAACGCTGCATATGAGATTATAAAAGTGTATTTAGACACACCAAAGGATACATAATAGTCCAGCATCCAGGAGTTACAGCATGGCTTTAATCTTTGTAGCAAGCCTTAATAAAAGACACCATCTAGTGGTGATAAGGAGGAAGTGCATTCTAAGCGTGACACCCAGTGACCCCACTAGAGTTTATTTTCTTGGTTATCACTTATTAAGTTCCCTGAAGCTCAAAAGGAGTTCCACTTAAAGTGAATGTAAAGACGTCCCACTGCAACTGGAAATATGTCGCAGGTGTGCAACCTGGTTGCTGTGTTGCATCAGTGAGGATCACAATGTACCAGGCCAGCTAACACATGAATAATGTATAGCTCATATGTAATCCTCTGTTGTACTACAGTATTCTGTATCTGACGTGTAGTAATCAAACTACATCTTGCTGACAAGCTGCGGTGCTGCATTATTAGTTTACTGTTGACTTGATCACCATATTTTATGTTTCTTATATTTTATCCATTTGATGTTATTGTGCTGCTACAACACTTGTAGCTTATTTGGTGAGATACCAACACTGTAGTCAGGTTCTGAAATAAAGTTTATTCTGCTGCCGAACGATGTCAATGAGTGATCAGCTGGTATTATAAAGCTTTTAAAAGTAAAGTAGGTTAATCGCTCCCTGCTTTTGAAGATCTGCTTTATATGTCCCTTATTGAAAAATAAATGCTTACCATGTTGTATAAGCTGACACAGAGAATTGTATGTAAAAAATGTAACTGACAAAAAAAACAATATAAATAATGTTGCTTTTCCAGGCAATAGCATAATAGTCAGAAATGGGGGACTACAAAAAAATGTTATATAATTTTAGTCTAATTTCTAGCCATGCCAGGGGTCCGCCTATTGCAGCCTGTGAGTTTACTGTGTGCGGTTGTGAAGCATTTTGAATTAAAAGCCCTGTGTCATCAGTATCACCGGGATGTGCACTGCGCTTTAACAGTTTTGTATTTTCAGCAGATTCCCTAAAACACAAAACTGATCCTCTGTGATTGGTTGCAGCTCAGCACGCTCCATTGTTCCATCAGCCCGTTTGTTCGCTTGGTTTCCTTTGCACAAACAAAACTTTCCTGCCACTCTGGGCAATATTGGGCTCCCCTGTGCTTTAACCACCCGAAATATTGGAATCTCTGACTTTTTCTAAGGGAAAAGAGACAAAGGTTGGTAACTAACATAAAAACATCATGTGTTAACTGCTGTGTGTGTACCTGTGCAATATACAGTATTTTAAAAGTAGACTTTTTTTTCTTTCATTGCTGAATTTGATTGTTAACCGTTTGATGTTCAATCAAACATCAGTTTAAAGCATTAAATATTTCTGAGGAGAGAACAGCTATAAGAAATATTCAAGATGTCATGTGTATGTAAATGTCCAATTCGACTGTAAAAAAAAATATTTTATACATATTTGCATAGGGTCGGCACATGTTTGGCATCATTTGAATAAAACAGATGCAGGATTTGTAATGCTTGTGAGAACCACATTCGTTTATGTTAATGGTCCCATCACTCAGCCTGCCAGTATTACAGGTCAATGACTTGTCACACTGACTTTCTCTGTGTTACGTTCTAAAGAGTAATGTTTCTGTAATCAGATCTGTCAAGCTGCAGCATAGCATTGTGGCATCCTGCTGAATGTATTTACATATTGTTTTATTCATATCCAGTGTTCCCCCATGCTCTGAAATAGGAAATACCTGCTGTAATTGGTACAGAGGGTGGGGCGAGGCCCTGACCTGCTCTTTTCTTCTCTGTGTGTCAGTCAGTGTTTTTGGCAGGATGTACAGCTTCATGGGAGGTGGGTTGTTCTGTGCTGGAGTCGGCAACATACTCCTCATTGTCTCCACGGCAACCGACTACTGGATGCAGTACCGTCACTCCAGCAATTACATGCACCAGGGCCTGTGGCGGTATTGCGTGCCTGGGAAATGCATGACGCACACCGACAGCATCGGTAAGAAAGCAGGAATCACTGGGTGTCTCTGACATCAACCGTGACCTCAGCACTGTCCCTGATGAACACTGGGGTTGCATTTCCTTAGGGAACTTTCCATTACACAAGAAGTTGCTCTTGTGTAAATTTTGCCTATTTTGTTTAAAGTGGAAGTATTGCATTAAGATTTTTTCTCCTTAGAAGTAGACAGGTGTATTTTCAGCTCCCCATAACTATGTTTTATAGGATTCAGGTACAAATATATTTGCAAACACTAGATGGCAGGCTAGAGCTGTGCACCCTGAATTAAGAAAACCATGAATTAACTACACTGAGAGTATCACATTAAGAGTATAAAGTAATACTTTAAGATTCTGAGTTCATCCCTCAGTAGCTGACATACTTGTCTCTCAGTTCCCAAACTTACCTTGTCTTCTGTCACACACACAGCTTACTGGGATGCCACCCGGGCCTTCATGATTCTCTCCCTGCTGGCTTGTTTCATCGGCATTGTGATCGGAGTCATGGCCTTCATCCACTACTCCTCCTTTGACGGGTTTGACAAGACATTTGCAGCTGGCATCCTCTTCTTCATCTCCTGTAAACTCCTATTTTAACTACTTTGATTTAGTATAAATATTAATCATTTAAAGCTGATGATTCTTTCCTGTGTAGGCTTCTTCGTGCTGCTGGCAATGGCTGTCTACACAGGAGTGACAGTCAACTACTATGGTAAACGCTATGGAAGCTGGCGGTTCTCCTGGTCCTACATAATGGGCTGGGTAGCAGTGGTGCTCACATTCTTCTCAGGTAGGCAACATGCCACAGATACAACCGCATTATTCCTCAAACGTTCATATTTTGTGGATACGACTAATCTTGTCGCTCTTTTTAGGTATCTTCTACATGTGTGCCTACCGGATGCATGAATGCCCAAGAAACTCTAACTCACGCTAACCTGTCAAAGACTTCAACACCCAACAAAACACTACACACACACACACACACACACACACACACACACACACACACACACAGTCTATAACACATGGCCTTGAGGAACCCTAACCCAAACACTACACACACACACACACACAGGTCTATAACACATGGCCTTGAGGAACCCTAACCCCCAGGAACTTTTCCACCTTTCCTGTAAACCAAAATATGCATGAATAAGCAAAATAAATGGAAAAATGCATTTGTCTGTCATGTACATTGTCTCACAACAATAAATAAATCTTATTACAGTGGAGGTGCACAATAGTGTTCTGGGACACCAATATTGGTGATGACTAAGCTCCTTATACTTGGTGTCATGAAATGAAAGTCAGTTTAAGACAACAGCGGGATGAGCTACAGTTGATGTAACGACTATCTTATAGGGAACAAAAACTCTTTGAACCATATTTGCTTTGCTTAAGTCTGATGTACACGTCACAGCTTCCAGAGGGAGTTGTTAAAATCATTAATAAACTTACAAAGCAGCACAAAGGAGCAGAGCAAAACAACAGGTATCTGTGCAACTCTACATGTGAGTACTGATAGTGTAGCAGCTTTTATTTGATATATTTCATAGCATCCAAAATCAGTATCAGAATATGTTGCCATGGTAATTAGTACACTTAAGGCAATAAAAAGACTTAGTGAAGAAGATTAATCAACATTCATATATATTTTTATTTACTTTGCAAGATATTAGGAACCATTCCAGCCTCATAAAGAAACATTGAGAGGATAACAATGTGATAATACAACATTAACTAGTTCAACTGAATTTAGTAAAGATGCCTGGAAAGACCACCTACCAAAAACCCTCAGTGGTAGTGCTACTTTTTGCCTGTCATACAGAAGTTATGAAAACAGAGGTGGTTCTTCTGATTTACTATAACGATTTAGAACTGGTATTTTAAATGTAATCATTCTTCACAACAACCTTGACGGGCTAAAAACTCATGTCAGTCTAGTCAACCTCCTCAGCGATGGTGGCGGCGGACGCTCCGTCTCCAGTAGCACTGTCAGATCTGGGGAAACCTCCGAGCATCCCCCGAACGCTCTGGTGCAATTCTGTCATGAAGGGGTTACACACATTCTCCAGCTCCTTCTGCTGATGCTCAAACTCATCTTTTCCTGCCCACTGAGATAAAGGGGAGAATTATTTTACAAAGTTTACAAAGAAATTTAAAAATGTTGTCAGATACCCCCTAAAGAATTTCCCATACGTTGTTGTCCAGCCAGCTGATGACCACATTACAATTGTCCAGAATCTGCTGTTTGTCCTTGTCACTGATGTTGCCTTTCAGCTTCTCGTCCTGCACGATAGACTTTAGATTCAAGGCGTAAGACTCCAGGGAATGTTTGGCAGCCATGTTGTCCCTCTGAACATCATCCTCAGCCTTGTATTTCTCTGCTTCCTGGACCATACGCTGGATGTCCTCTTTGCTCAAGAGACCTGACCAGTGGCAGGGCAAAGAACGGATTTTCTTTCAAATCAAGAATGCGAGGCTTTAACATCAGTGATTCCAAAAGTGTGAGCCCTGAGGACAATCCCCTGCCTGACCTTGAGCAATGCTCGGAGGTTAACAAACAGACCCTAAGACCATGCAAGTTGCGCAGCCATCTTAAAACTAAACAAGGACAATATTTATTCAAGCTTCTAGAGTAGGCAGCTAGAGAGCAGAATAAGGGCAAGTTGTCTCCATGCTCTCCTGATTTATAAGTCGAAAGTCATAGCAAGCTTTTTAAAATGGCTTGTCTTAGTCAAATATGAAGATGATGAAAGCAGGAGAAGAAATATATTAATCATATATCATGCCTGAAAATTGAAACTGTTAGGGATGGAGGAGTGAGAGAATTTGTCGAATGGGAAGCAGCCGCTGACAGTGGTTTATCCTCAATAATGGCGACCCCCGCTCCAAGGTATGCAGGAAATGAGAGTCAAGCAGCTTCTTCCATTACAAATGTGCTGACTGAGCTCAGCTGAAAATGTGTCTTTAAATTGATGCAGCGTTTGAATTGAGTTGATAAAGCGGCCACCTGATCCTTGCCTGTGACTGGTGCGCAGAGGAACATCTGTAAGCCGTAACATAAAAGTTATCTGTTATTTTGATACTTAAAAGTTTTTATATTGAAGCAGCCAAATCAGTAAATGTTTGGTTTCATCTGACACTTAACACGACTTTGGTACGTCTGAAAGCAAACTTTAAAATAGTGAAATAAAGCAGATGTCTGTAAGTAAAAATAAGCAACGGATCAAAAATACACCTCAAACCACAGAGATTCAGTTAGAAGCTACAAGAGAACTGAAAGCTGAGCACAGAGGCTTTTAAAAACGACTGTGGTCTCCCCTACAGACGCAAGTTCACTCTTGCTCCATGCTCATGTTTGAGGGGAACATGAGGGGTCATCATTAATAATCAAAGTTGTGTTTATTATTTATCAGCAAGTTAATCAAAGGATTAATGGCCTAATTAGAAAATAATTGACGGCTTAAGAAAAAAAAGAGGCTCCAACCTCCGTTGCAGGTGCTGTCAGAGCACCTTCAAACCCAGAGGAGGCAGTTTCAGGAATATTTCCCTGTTCTCAGTGAGACGCACAGCTTGATACCGAATCCATTTGCCCTCCATAACTGTTGTTATTGCAGGTCTCAGTCCCAGGGAGCAGGACAGAGTTGTGGAGTAATCTTGTTATACTGCTTTGATCTCCACAAAGAGGCACTTGGCACATTTCTGGATGCATATTAAATTACAATATACTGATCCGTCTGCAAAGGCAGTGATGTTTCTGCTGCATTATACAACCACTTTTCCTCTTGTGCTATTTATAAAATGGAAAACATATAGCAAAATACCTCATCTTATTCTTGTGTGTTGAGCAGAGTAACAATTAAAGATTTGAGTTGGCCACAGATGATTTTCAAATTTCAAATTAGGCCGCGGCAGTCTCATAATTGGGAAGGGAGGCTCTACACGATTAAGTCACAGCTGTACAATTCTCTTAACCTTTGTCATTTGTGATAGTTATCCTGTTCTCCTTCCCAGTGATGTTGTCAACTGTAGACACATTCAGGATTCCATTGATGTCTAGGTCAAAAGTGACCTCAATCTGAGGAACTCCTCGTCGGGCCGGGGGGATTCCAGTCAGCTTAAATTTCCCCAAAAGGTTGTTGTCTTTGGTCATGGGCCTTTCACCCTCAAACACCTGCAGGTATCATGACAGGTCAGCTCATTAATGTACTGTGTGTACATTTGACATTCAACATCTGGATCTTTTTCTTAGTCATACCTCAATGAGCATACAAGACTGCTTGTCTGTGTTGGTGGTATAAGTCCGGGTATGCTTCACTGGTATAGTGGTGTTTCTTTTGATGAGTACATTCATGACTCCTCCAGTAGTGCAGATGCCGAGAGACAAAGGGGTCACATCCAGCAGCAGCATGTGCTGCACATTCTCCGATTTGTCACCTGACAGGATCGCTGCCTGCACAGCTGAAAAATAAAATAGTTTGATTTAAAGTTTAAATGTGTCGCTCACCTATCAGATTGTTTTAGTTTGTGGCATATTTGTGGGCAAGCAGATCATACCTGCCCCATAGGCCACTGCCTCATCAGGGTTAATGCCCTTACTGAGGTCCTTTCCATTGAAGAAGTCCTGAAGGAGCTTTTGGATTTTTGGAATACGAGTAGAGCCTCCCACTAAGATGATGTTTTGGATTTGGGCCTTGTCCAT
This sequence comes from Macroramphosus scolopax, assembly GCA_901007825.1. Lineage (NCBI taxonomy): Eukaryota > Metazoa > Chordata > Actinopteri > Syngnathiformes > Centriscidae > Macroramphosus > Macroramphosus scolopax. Next base: position 84,777 of record CAAKHC010013629.1, on the reverse strand, counting down.
TTTAGCAATACGGAGAGCCTTCTCCACAGGCTCTCGGGTTCTATCGAACAAGTCTGCGTTCAGCTCCTCAAACCGATCTCTGGTTATTGAAGTGTAGAAATCGATGCCCTCATGAAATGAATCAATCTCAATGCTGGCCTGGGTGCTGACTGACAAAGTTCGCTTTGCCTTCTCACAAGCTGTGCGCAGACGACTCATTGCCCTCTTATTGTCACTGATGTCTTTCTTGTACTTGCGATTGAACTCAGAGATGAAGTGGTCGACCATGCGATTGACAAAGTCTCCACCACCCAAGTGTGTGTCACTTGCTGTGGACTTGACCTCAAATAAGCCATCATCAACAGTCAAGATGGAGACATCAAAAGTGCCACCGCCCAGGTCAAAGATGAGGATGTTTCTTTCAGATCCAACCTGAAATTTCAAACGTACATTGCATTGGATTATGGACAGGTTCCATTTATGATCTGATTCTTATCAAACAGAATATATGGATACATTAAGCTCTGACATTATCACGTCTTACATCATGCTGCTCATCTAATCTTCAGGTTGCTGCAGCAGATTACGATCGATTATATATCGTCAATAAGATACTCACTAAGCCAACAGAAGCTGATCAGATATACCTGAGTTATTGTCATTTTAGGATTCAGTTATTTTATCAAAAAATGTAATAATGGAATGTGAGTCCTCAAGACTATATGTAAAACTGTAGATGTATGTGTTATATACATTACTGGCATGCTTATTTGTACCTTTTTGTCAAGGCCAAAGGCAATAGCAGCAGCGCTTGGCTCGTTGATGATACGAAGGACATTAAGCCCGGAGATGGTTGCTGCATCTTTGGTGGCCTGGCGCTGAGAGTCATTGAAGTAGGCTGGCACGGTCACAACAGCATTGCTTACGGTCTGCAAAAAGGAATAACACTACAGTAGTTAATGGTATGTGTGAAGATTTTAATTCTAATACATAGCTATATTTAGATATTGTTAAATTTGAGATGACAGATGTGAAGTGTACTTTAACTGTTGTAAAGAGGACACAGATAATTCAGGGTCCTGATTATAATTCCAAGTTTAAACCGGAACAAAAGTAGCCAAAAACAACAAAAATGATCTATTCATTAATTCAATTGCAATGATACCTTGCCAAGGTATGTCTCTGCAATCTCCTTCATTTTCAGCAGAACCATGGAGGAGATCTCCTCTGGGTAGAAGGTCTTGGTCTGTCCCTTGTACTCCACCTGTACTTTGGGGCGTGAAGCATCATCGATGACTTTAAAGGGCCAGTGCTTCATGTCAGCCTGAACAACACTGTCATCAAACCGACGTCCAATTAGTCGCTTTGCATCTGAGGGTCATTAAGAGATTTGATAAATACGCTAAAATTCACTAATAATTCTTTGATTTGTCTATAAAACAGTTTTTTTCAAGTGTTTCATACCAAATACTGTGTTGTTGGGGTTCGAGGCCACCTGCCTCTTGGCATCCTCCCCGATAAGCCTCTTAGTGTCGGTGAAGGCAACATAACTGGGTGTGGTCCTATTTCCATGCTCATTGGCAATTATCTCCACTCTGCCATGCTGAAACACTCCAGCACAGGAGTGGGTAGTGCCCAGATCAATGCCAACTGCTGGTGCCTTGGACATGGCTTTTGAGAAAATCAAATATAGCTATATCATTACCCATTTGCAATCTTGATAGATGAGTAACTTAAGCCATTTAACCATAATGCACATGAGCAGCTTATGGCAAAGATGCTGTTATCAGTGTCTGAGTTACGGAAACAGAAGTGTAAAAGCTGTCTCTGTGGAGCGACTGTCCACCGCTCCTGTTTCTAAGCCTCATCATTAAGGACGATTCACTGCAACACGACAACAAACGGCCTTTTGATTACACCACAGCATTATTTATTACCTTGTCGATATGCTGATCAATTAAAAAAGTTAGCGGAAAGCAAAACTGCTTATCACATTCCAGTTTCCTGATGCAGGAAATGTGTTGATTTGCTTCTTTTCTTTATCTTAGTGTTGACAGTGGCCTGAATATACTTGGATTATTGACTGTTAGACAAAAACAAGTGATGAAAATATGTCCTCTTTTGCCCACATTGTATAATTATCTTATAATATATTTATTAAATTGAGTCATATTTAATACTATTTGAAACAAACAATTAACACATGGGCGGCGATAAAGACGTCTGTTCAAAGACGTGGTTTAGCAGTTATCTGCTTATCCATACAGCTAAATAAGCAGTAACTTTATGGAATAAGTCCCTTTGTCTCATGTTGAGTGGTTCTACAGCAGCAAACAATACACAGTAATGTCAGCTTAAATTAAACCAGCATAGGCAGTCATCACTATGGCAGTGGTCTTCTATCAAGGAACAGTCATTTTAGGATGACATAGAGCAACAACACCATTGCCAATGACCGTGGGTACAAAGCTTTAAGCACATTTAAATCTGACTGAATCTGTGGAACAACAGCTGATCTGGAATAAAACAGCAAGATTCAGGTTAGCAAAGTGCAGATTAGAGCTGAGACAGTAAGTCTGGTACTGGTTTGACTTAATGTGAGCAGGAACACTCAAAAACAACCGAGACAACTGTCATGAAACTTGTTGGAGGGGTGAAGCATGGGCCAAAGAAGAACCCATATACCAACACCACAACGTCGACAACATTAAATGTCATTGTAATGTGGGCAATCACGTTGGATGTTTACAGGAGCAATTTAATAAGAAAACTTATTATATGCACCTGTGTTTAACCAGAAAATAGTTATAGACCATTCCAGGCTAACTTATTTTTTTAGTTTTTGTTTTATTTTATGCTAAATAGCGTTGCATTAGTTAGCAACCGTTAACATGGCCGTTAATAACGTAAGTAGCGTTAGCTAACATGAATGTAACTTAACATTGAGTCCAGGTCGCCTGTCTGATCAGTAACAGTCAAAAGCACATCATTCACCTAAAGTTTGCAATACTCACCTTCGTTAAGTGTGTAGTTTTATCGCTGCTGTCAGTTGGTCTGCCGGTTTTCTGCCTGTAGTTTCTGTCCTCCGTATGACGTCACTGTGATGGAACTGCTTGCTAATCAAACAAACACGAACAATGCTATGTATCATTAAGAAGTACAACAATGCAGTAAAATACTCTGCATTGTTAGAATACGTTTATTAAAAGCAATTAATGAAAGATACTACTGTATGCATTAATTGCCCTACATAGATGATTGACAATTCACTCAAATTCACCCTGTGGACTTTCTGACAAAAATATAACGCTACAAATAATGTGTGGCTAATTAACGTGACAGGTAACTCATGATTATGAACCGTACACTCACCTCCCATCAGTAAAACGAATGCATAATAATACACCAGCCTCCCAGTAAATCCTCCCTTGATAATGATATAGATGAACCTGAAAAATTGACAAGTTAGTTTATTAAGACTATGACAGATACTTGAAAGTGCTAAATGGATACACAGCCTGTTCAACATCAAACACTGACTGCACAATAGCCTGAATGACATCTTCACGTGGTGTCCTCCTGGGACATTTTTATTTGTTTCATTTTTTATGATTTAGTCCCAGTCAGTCGCTACTCATATTGTCATGCTCCTGGCTCTATGAGCATAAACCAAAAAAGGGGGAAAGGACCAGGCCAGAGTAAAAATATAACAATAATTTATTGAACCTAACAAAAACCAACTAATGAATGCACAAATAAAATATGAATGGTGTCAGTCAGT
>CAAKHC010013629.1:53462-80997 GCA_901007825.1 Macroramphosus scolopax | reverse complement strand
TTAGACACATAGAAAACAACACCTAGACTGGCCAGGCCGGCAGGCCCATAGACATAACTAGACAAGCATGGCCCATAGACATTGTCCCTTAGACAGGTAAAAACCCACCCCTATCCATCTAATTCTATGGGGCCATGACAATATTCAGCTATCATTAATCTGGTTAATGAAACAACACTTAACCATCTCTTGGTGCCAGGTTGAAACCAAGCCAGTCATGTTAGAAGCTTTTGTGATCTGAAATGTAGGTCAATACCTCTAAAAATACACGACCTGTAGTGCAACAGTTATGTTGGAATAAATACTGATATCAGAGCGCTTTCCTAAAAGACCAAGGGGATCACAGATCATTGATACCAAACCCTCCGGCGAATTCACTTCTTCTAGTACCTGCAATAGCTTTGTCCTAATGTGGCCTTCAAACACAGAAGGCTCCTCCTATGTTACAGTTCCCACATAAAATCACTCATTTGTTTGAGAGTGTGACTCAGAGAACATCATGGCCTAATTACACCTGCTGTTGACCAGAAATCCATTGTACAAACAGAGATAACAATTCAAACCAAGGATGAACATAATCAAATATTTCAGTTCTAAAGAGGGCAGCCAATCCTTATTAATAACTTGTCAAGTATCAGTTTGTTATTGTGCATGTCTGCACTGGTTTCGGTTAAAATTATATTAGACGGCTCCTCTTTCATACGTTTGTACGAGCTACAGCTGAAAGTTTTATGTAAGGAGTTGAGCATGCAACTCAGCCTCATTATGCCAGCTGTTGCACACTTTCACAAATGAGTGATGTTATTGGAGTAAACCCTTCAATTAGTCAATGACGTCAATTAAGACTACACTTTGTAGAGTTCTCCCAACGCAAATGTCTGGCAGTGATGTATAGTCAACCTTATAAAAGAAACGGTTCTGTTCCCTCTGCATGTGTTGGTTCTACACATTAGGTCCATAGAAGAAGTCAGTCGTTCAGCGTCAATAAATGTTACGTCCACATATGTTCATGATACTAACTGATACATACTGATAATAATTTAAAGTTTGCCATACACACATGAAAAGCTCACAAAACCTGCTCTGGCTATATTTTTTTTAGATTCTCAGGCAACACATATGCAACAATTAGAGAGGCAATTACTTGTCAGAAAATGGGACCGCAGAAACAAACTTCTGCTCCAGCACCGTTTTTATAAAAGTACCATTATGTTTTTGATTTTGGATGCTGACCTAAATCTGCCATAGTTTCTATGGCAGGTTAGAGGACTATTTCCAGAGGGCGGCAACAATTATTGCTTTGGGCTCCAACTTTTGACAAAATGTGCCCTCAGTGACACCGATGGCATTGCTTGAAGACAAATGCTTAGTCAGATAATAAAAGAGATTAAAACTGGCATTTGACATCGGATACCTATTTCAGACCTAATCCTCATTATGTATTGTGGTCCTATTCTTTGGGGACCAGGAAAGTTAGAAGTTCCTGTTGGGTTTGGATGCTTCCCAAAGGACTGAGGATTAGTCTCAGGTAGGTGTGTCTTTCATTCCCAAACTGTACAAAACGATCAAGATATTGGTCAAAATTGACAGAATTCAGTTTTATGTTACGTTTGATGAAACCGACTTATATTTGGGATAATGAACAAATACTCATTGTATCTGAGATTTGAAAAGAAGACAAATATCTCCCTCATATCTGCCCAGATTTTCTATTTACAGCCCGAGGCCATAACAAAACCAATCCATTACAAAACGCTGAAAAACACTTATGACAAGTTTATAGCATCAAAAGATCTGAAAAGAGAATTTGTTATCAGATTACTGATGCTGCTCTTTGATAAGCTTTGATAAAAAAAAACAATGTCTGTGTCTGTACATTTAGGTTTCCTATGGGACACTCTCCCTGCCCTGTATGCACGACAAAGGTTTTCTATTATAACAGTACTATACAATAACATTATTGTTCGTCATTATAATATTAAGATGTTAAGAGTATTAACAATACTTGTACTGATAATACTACTTATTATTATTAATCATTGTTATTATTAGGTAGGCAGGCTTATTTATGCTATCACATGTTAGAAATTATTCCACGAGATTATGCATTATGTTTAAACTTGTTTTAGATTTTTTGATATAGATACTGAATCTAAAGCAACCAAGTTTAATTCCCTGTATCCATCTTTGATAACATGCTGACCAGCTAATATATTTGGTTTACCAGTTTTCCATCAAGGCAGTTTCGGAAGCTGGTGCCCGGTCTAGGAGCTGTTATTCATGACTTTAACAAGAGACGCTTACGTCAGCGTCTGTTGGCAGGATTATTATGACCAACGAGACCAAATCAAAGGACAACAGAGAGCAAGCGTAGCATCTAGTCTGTCTAATGCAACGCAGAAGGAAAAAAGACAGAGCCAACAAGTCATGTTTGGAGACTCGCAAAACCACGAGCAGCACTCGCAAAGAGACGACGCAGTGAACCAATGTTATTGATACAACCAAGCTGTGGACATGTGTCATAATAATAGTTTATCATTTACAGATCCTCACCATAGATTCACCTTTTCACCCGGTAACAAATTTCCCTTGAGGCCAAAGTTTATCATTTGATCATAGCATTAATATCACGTGACCAAAAAGTACAAGATCTACAATAATGTCCGGCATTTATATTTACTATTTACTATTATGTGTCAGAAAGCTAACAGTGTTCCTCATGGTGCGTCACACCTGGGGCAAGTTGGCTTTCTGAATTGTGTGAATTGGTTTTATTCATTAAATATTTAAATTTCATTTCAAACTAGATGATAAATTGAGAAAAAATAAAGATGTTAACGGCCCAGCTCCTGTTACTCTATTATCTGAGAGGCTCCCTCACACGCCCTTGAGGCAGCAGTATAAATAGAGCGATCTGGAGGCTGGTAGCACAGCAAAATGAAGACTTACAGGTGAGTCTCTTGTTCTTCCGTGGTTAAAATGCATGTTATGTAAGTATAATAATATGCACTGATATAGAATTATTTGTTACAAATATTACTTCTAAAATATCTACATTAGCCTATAGATAGATAGCAAGCGATATTCTTTCTCTATTTTCTGTGTGAAATTTTAATGCTACTTTCAACATGCAGGATATGTTTATATCATGAAGAGGAGCAACACATTTCTAAAGAATTATCTATTTAAAGATTTAAAGATGCAGCTGAATAGTATTTCAGGCATTACAATATGTTGTTCATACATTTGGACACATTTCTGGTAAAAACAAATAAAAATTGGCCATTTTTAGAAGCTTTTTTAAACTTCTCTACTTTGAAATGTCATTATTTTTGCCTGCCATTGTTTGGATGTTTCCTTACAGGTTTAGAACAATTGGGCTGGTCCTCCTTGTGTGTCAGCTTGGCGTCATTTTGAGGACTGAGGCCCAAATACCAGATGCCTGCATTACTAGTAATACAAACAGAGCTCCGGGTTAGTTTATTTCTCATTGAAATGTCCTTTATTTGCACACTTCCAGTGCGTTTTTATTTACATTCTGTCTTTTTCATCTCTGCCAGAAAACTCTGACATAACTGTGGTCTGCGGCAATCAGCATATGGATCTGAGCATCTACCTTTGCCCTGTGTACCAAGCTCTTTATAATGAGTCCCTGATGGTGCTCAATAATCAGTTCGACAAACCTGAATGTTTTGGGGCTGCCGACTGGATGGCTGACCCACCAGTCTTAAGATTCACTTTCTCTATAAATGAAAGCGTTGACAGCGCCTGCGAAAATGACTTTAAGGTACACGGCAAAAAAGCTTTGCCAGCTATTTCAAAGTCTTCATGAATTATTTTAACATTTTAAAAAGGACTGAGAAGTCAAAACACTGATTAAAACTGTGAAATGTGTTTCTTTTCAATAGATAATCAACCAGGTCGGGGCCGGACAGTTTGCAGACTTCTCAAATGTCCAGTTTTTTAACATCTCTGGCAGTGTTACCTCCATAGACCCATCTGCTGGTATGATCACCTATCGCCCTCAGATCCTATACAAGTTCTCCTGCACCTACCCGATGCAGTATCTCTTGAACAACACTAAACTGACTGTGTGAGTGTATGAAATAAAAACACAATGCACTTCATGTGAAATTAACAGGACCAAACTATTAATATGAAGCTAATATGAATTTTGATTGAATGCAGGTCTGGTGTGAGTCTTGCCATAAGAGACAACAATGGGAGCTTCATAAGCACACTGAGTATGGAGCTGCACAAAGTAAGACCTGATCCCACTTTTCATTTGTGCATACAGTATATAATGTATATATAACATTTTAAAACTTAATTCTACTTGTCTCTGGAACAGGACGAGCTGTACCAAGACATGCTTGATATCCCACAAACAGGACTCCAACTGAAGACCAAGATTTATGTTACAGTTAAAGCTACTAATCTAACGGACAGGTATCAGCATCTCCAGAGTTTCCAGCTGTCCTTAAGTCGCATTCATTAAAAAAAGACCTCAAAACCACTTCTCTCTTCTTGAAGGTTCAATGTGCTGCTGGACAGATGTTATGCAACAACAAGCCCATATCCAATGTTCAACACCTATTATGACCTTTTCATTGGGTGAGTTGAGTATATAGCCACGGTATACAATATATTCCACTTACTCCTTCACTCAAACCATCATTGTACTTCATATGTGCAGTCAACACCATCCATGTCTTTCTTCCCCAAGGTGTACACGTGACGCTCAAACAAAGGTGGATGTCAATGGGCTGTCTCAGGAGGCACATTTCTCTTTCGAGGCCTTCAGGTTTGTGGAGCACAAGAACCTGACAGTGTCCACGTTCTACCTGCACTGTGTCACCCGGCTCTGCGAGGTGTCCACATGCAAAGACCTGCTGCCTGTGAGTTCCCATCAGTCTTCTTCTCATTTTGACCCACCACAAATTGGAGTGTCACTATAACATGCAGAGGTTGAATCATGTCTGTTCATGTGTTATAGGACTGTAACTCAAAAAGGAGAAGGAGAGAGGCCCAGGATGTGTTGGCCAACACTACCGTGACCTCGACTGCTATCGTTGTGGGGACACAGAGCAGGGGTGCGTATTTGCGACAAAACCCCAAAATATACCACATCAGCGTGCCACTATGACATGAAGAATAAAGATATGAATACAAAGTTGAATAATAAAGCATTGAAATATGAGAAATGTAAAGAAAATCAATTTTATATTGTAATATATAAGTTTTCTTGATCCATTATATCTGCTGCATATTACACATATTAACCATGAAACAAGGGAAAAATAATCATTCTATGTGGAACTCTACTTGGACATTTTGGGAAATATGCTTACGTCTTGCTGAGAGTTTGATGAGAAGATCAATACCACTGTGGTGTTTGTCTATTAGACACAGAGTGAGTCGCTAGTTAGCTTAGCTTAGCATAAAGCTAATGGTGTAGCATAAAAGGGTAGTAGTACAAAAACTAATATATGTTTATTGGTGTTCCTCAATAGTGCTGGTAATTCTTTTTTACTTTTGGACATTGCCTCGCGGGCCCTGTGTTCTTTATGCTATTGTAACCTGCAAAAGCGAAGTCCGGCTGGACTCGAACTCTCAGCTGGAGGAGGACATGCTAGCACGGCTACAACTCCTGTGTGATACTGTCTGTTGCTAGCATGATAACTATACCTGCTTCCTGCCTCTGGACTAAAGTCTGGGCAGATATGAGGGAGATGTCTGTCTTCTTTTTCAAATCTCAGATACAATGAGTATTTGTTTATTATCCCAAATATAAGACATAAAACATAAAACAGAATTCTGTCAATTTTGACCATCGTTTTGCTTCAATTTTCAGGAGATTTTCAAACTAACGCAGCTGCTCTCGGTAAGAATCTACATTACATGTGACACGTGTCTGTGTACTAGTACTGTAATACTGTAATGAGTATGTAATGGCCTGGACAATGAAGTGTGTCTTTGATGGAGTACTTCATTGATCAGTACTTGTCCAGTCGGTTACATCAATATTTAATAACGAACCCGGGGAGAACACCTTCTTTGAAAGTTTTTATTCTTGGTTGTTCACACAGGTTTGTCATCCGAGAGCAACTACAGCAGCCCTGTGGTGGCTGTAATCGTCTGCATTGTCATCCTGGTTTTCCTCTTCATCGCCATGGCTGCTTACTTTGTGTTGTATATCAGACGGAAGAGAGCAGTCGTCCAGTAGAACGTCCTGTCTGACTCACCTGTCTCCCAACCTGCCACATTATGCTTCATCATCCATAAAGCTCGGCATTATGTTGGAGACAGTGAAAGCAGTCAAGAGAAACAATAGCCAGAAGCATCACGCTGACATTTAGTATTTTGCTTTTCCATTTCATAAACAAATGATACACCGTTAATTAGTTACAGTATCAAGGCTTGCAGCTTTTATCACTATTGTGAATATGAGTTCTCAGAATCTGTACGATGATGTTGTATTATAATGAATGTTAGGTGTAACCATGTCATTCTGAGGATGTCTGCTTGATTTAATTGTGCAATCTTTTATAACTACTTAGTGTCTTTTTTACAATGTTTTCAATAAGAATGATGAAGTACTTGTGCATTATTGTTTTATGTAATAAAACTTTACTGTTACTTTTAACCCTGTGGACGCTATGAAACTGCACTGTGGAGTCTTGGTTACCCTCAGGGACTATAAAAACTGCAAGTTTTCTGTGTGTTGTTTTCTTTTTTGTAGTGTGAGCAAGAACCAGGCTGGTTCCTACGTGTAGTCTGGGTGATGGAACAACAAATACAATCTTGGGCAGATCCCTTGACAATTTAGTGGCCTTATGTCCTACATCAGCTTGTAGTTTGTATCAGTATACATGAATACAGTTTGGTGGATTAATTTAAGTCTGCTTCTACTTGTTAGAATAAATTAAGTTTTGGGGATTTTCTTTAGCCTTGGCCCAGACAATAGTCTAGTATATGAAGTAATTTGCAGGGTCAGAGGAGCAGGAGTATATTGATGTATTAATCATGTCATTTTCTCGTGACGTTTTTTTCCTCCAGATTCCAAGCAAATTATCCACGAAAGAAAAAATTGTTATTTTGAGAAAATGACGCAAAGAACTCGAGATCTTGAGAAAACAATTTGATTATCTCCTTACCGCAAAATAACGTGTATGAATCCACGGCCTCCATGGGCTTCTGTACTTTACTCAACAATAAGTTCTGCACAGATTGATCACTATGTTATCTTGTCATTATGTAGAATATCAACAAACTAACCAAGTGGAGACAACTTAAGAACAGATCATCGTATATTGTATCGAATATTGGATGAGAAAGTTGGTTGACAATCGTTGGCATGGCAACGGGAACAATACAGCATGCTATTTATTTACAAAGTACTTCAGGGTGAATGTCCTTAATATATCATATATTTTGAATGAAAGATCACATTCATACTTTACTAGATCTCGGAATGATTTAGTTCTTGAAGAGCATCTGGAAAATATTGAAGCCTTTAGAATAGCTGTTAAACATGATGCTTTATACAGTAAGTACACTTTACAGGAACACTAACATTGTAAATCTAATTATTGATTTGTAATCATTTCAACTGTCTTTTGGGAATCGTAGTGAAGTATGAATGTGCATGTTTACTTTCAGTGAATGTTGTCTGTAAATATTTTAGTTTTTTTGAAAACATTTGACTCATTTCTTTTCTCCCAAGAGTTGATTACATTTCAGATATGCTCCCAATTTCAATTAAGTTGAATTAACTTTCGATATGCAACAGTGGTTACATTTAGTAATCAATGAATTGCTTCAATATTTATTTGTACCAGACACCATAACATGTCAGGCTTAAATGTGAAGCTTTTATAACTGACTAAATATCTTTTGGGTTTATGATGATTTGTTGGCTTTTTGAAGATGTCACCATGAGGCATTATACTGTGATTATATATCAACAAAATAATTAGATTTAAAGAATTAGCCAATAACTGTTAAGTGGAGTGTTGAGTGTGAGTTGAAACCCTAAAATAGACAAAAAAGTACAATTGGTCTGATCTGATTCAACTTTTGTTCTGTCCCGGCTCTGACGAAGGTCGTACTGTATATATTGCAGGTAAAAGTACAGGCAAGCAGTGTGAGACCTGCTTGACTGTGTACACTTCTGTTCATTTTCTAATTACAAGAAAATTAAATCTAAATATTTTTGACATTTGTTGTGGAAAGTTATTTATACTTATTAATTATACACAAACCGTTCTGTATTCTAAATATACTGTGTGTTTTTTGACTGCTGTTGAGTTTAAATAGAGATGCAAAGGTGTTCTGGGTAATTGCTCTGTTAATTGGCACCACAGGCTGTAAAATTACAGAAACAAGGTCAATTCCCATTTTTCACTGCCTATCTTAAATTTATTTTTCTTCAAACTAAAATCCCAAGAATTTGTTTTCTGACTGAATCTAAATCAGTGCATTGAGTCTTTAACTAACCACTTGGTGAACACATACTGTATTTTGTATTATTTTGGACATATCACTTCCTCATTAGTTCTTATCCTGACGATTCATCTAGACATATGTACTTACTCATTTGTTGTTATTCTTTTATTTTTTTTTATAAATGCTCCTTACTGTGTGCACTATCCTCTTTGCTGCTGTAATGCTGTAAATTTCCCCATCGTGGGACGAATAAAGGTTTTCTAATCTAATCGAATCTAATCTAATTTGTAGTGCAGCAGCGTGAAAGATGTTTACTCATTTGAAAGCAGTTCTGGCAGAGTTCAGTATTCTTAACGGGAGCACGTCCTCCACCCATTCATTCGGAGAAGCCATCATGCGCTCCCAGAGGGCCGCCTCGTAAGGAGTAGAGTCCATCCAGGTCACCGCCGCTCCGTAACTTCTGCCTGGAGAAACACACAGCAAAGTACGCACATTACTATATCTACTGTATATAATACTCTTTAATATGTATATCGCTGTCTTGCCAGTACCTGCTCCAACTCCAAGCCTCAGGCCCCCCAGCAGGTTGCTGGCGAGCCTGTCTCGGTCCCAGACGGTGAGCTCCACGCAGGCTTCTCTTAAATCAGCCTCCGTGATGCCATCGTACACCATCGTGTGGTTAAACACTGGTTCCACTGTCCTCCGCAGCACCCGCGTCTTCTGTCGATTCTTCCTGCTCGTGTCTGGCAGCATAAAGCTTCAGATGACAAGAATAGGACACACGTTATCTCATACATCAGAAAACTTCCATAGAGATCCTTTCTTGTCTGGGATGTTCTGTGCATACCACTTCACATATGGATCAATGGTGGCCCTGACTGGAGGCAGGTTTTTGCAATCTTTCACCCAAATGTGAATCTCCCCGTTGGTCAGCCCCTCCTTAGCTGAACCTTCAAAGAGGACATGACATACGAAATAAGTTATTTTTGTAGTACAAACAAGAGCTTTAAAACAGATTTTTAAATAAGACCGTGTGCAGACCTTCCGTGTGGATGATGTCTGGCAGGTAACGTATTGCGAGTCTCATCTCTCCTCGCCCATGTGAGGGCAGGGGAGTGGGTGTAGTCTGAAATACACGTTACAGATACAGTTCATCCGAAAACCTTTTATGAAGCGCAAATTTCTGACGGATTCTACAATAACCACAATGAATGTGTTACATCAAGATTACACAGACTCCGGGGAATACGGCGGACAGACCACATTCTTAGATAGCTGCGGATGAAAGAGTGTGTATGATTTTCTTACCTTTGCTTTCAGGGCTAAGTAGTTCATCCGGGTGTGGTCAAAGTCATATTTGGAGAGGTCCACATCCACCTCGCCGAGGAAACTGTTCCTCCCAAAGGTGTCGTGGTGCCAAACGGAGAGAATGAGCACCTGGGTTCTGAGATAGTCCATGTGAACACGATACTGGGGAGACAGGGAGAGGTGAGCTGCTTCTCTTTGTTGACTGCCAGACAAGCCAAGTACCCAGTGTGGGAAAGTGTCTGCGTATGTGTCAAACTACTGGCAGAATATCTGTGGACTCTTACTCGGAGGATCTCGTTAAAAGTTGGATTCAGTGTCTTCTTTTTCACAGATGTTTTCCTCTTTCCAAGATTGTCTTTGTCAGGAACGAGGTAGCTTTTCACATACCTTCAAACACGAGACAAAAGAAGGACAAAAGGAATGTCTTTGTACAGATTCCAGTAATTCCACATGCATAGATGCAATTACTCATGTTACTTATCAAAGAATAAAAGAGTCAGTCAAAACTTCATGTTTCTACACAGCAATATATGGATCTGATCTGATTTGACCTGCTGACCTCTGACCGGTACCTGATAACATCTTTTCCCAATAGAGATCAATTTAAAAATAACTTTCCTGAGCAATATAAGCAAAAGCTCAATATTTCACACATGTATCAATGAAAAAAGAAGCTTATTGTGTCAATAGGTTACAGAGGTATGAGGTGCAGGTTTGTCCTCCCATCGTGTGCTTCTCTCCAGTATCACAGTTTCACAGTATCAAAGTGCTAGAAGTAGATTTCCGTGTACTTCAGGTCCAGTACTCACGGATCCGAGCGGCCCCTCTTCGAGTCGACTGCAGCCAGGTCTACGCACTCGGCCACAAAGATGTGGAACTCTCTGAGCTTCTGCACATAGTGGATGGAGAAATGGACGTTTCCCCGAACCTCCACATCCCTGAAGTCGCCGCTGTACATGGTCATCACGCTACCACTCAGCTGGGAGTAAACAAAAACATGTTTGTGTGTATTCTGAAAGATGAAGCGAATGTTGCATGTTTTGTTTTGTTTCCAGGTATGAGGATGACATTCCAGATATTGAGATATGACTCACTGATAAACAGTAATTGATTATGGGTTGATGCCAAACTCATTCAATCAGAAATGAAGCTTAATATTGTACCAGCAGTGGAGATTAAGAACGCAGAGCTCATGCATACGAGGTTGAAGCTGCATACAAACATACAGGAGACATAGCGGCCATGCCAGAGGAGCTGCTGAGGTTAGTCAAAGGGATGCCAGTTGTAAGACTTCCTCTGTAGTAACTGTCATAGCTGGAGTCAGTGTCTCTGTCATCGTCCTGCAACACAACAAGCAGCAAAAGAAAGTTCTGGCTCTGAGCTACTGGACTTAAAGATGCAACCGTGGTTTTACCTCCTTCTGTAGAAACGAAGGCACTGATTTGCTCATCGTCTTCAGGTGCTCCGGATCCGAATGTAAGCTGGAGTAGGATGACGGGGTGGACGAAACTAAAGAGAGTTCGAGTGTGAGGCAGAAGATATAAAAGGTTGACAAATATGTCTGAGCACACATCCCCAATGACACAGATCAGGCAGGCTTTTACCATCACTGATGCGCCTCATTTCAGCAGTCGGCTCTTGTCTTCTGTCTTGTCCTGTTAGAGAAGATGAAAAGCGCCACAGTTACCAAAGTTACCTTAAAACAGGAACATTTGACCGTGAGGCTGAGGACACGCTCACTTGGTGACAAGGGAGCTGTGATGTCCTCCATACTTTTAGCCTGATTCTTAGGCCGTGCTTCTGCCCGCCGCAGCGCTTTCCTCACAGGGTTCTGGGCAGCATCCTCATCACCTACCGAGGGGGAGGAGGAGAGCTCTGATTAACAGGTTGAGGATTCTGGACAAAAGGGATGCTTGACAGACAAATCCCATCACAGCAATGAAAGTGATCTGAATGAAGTGATTAACGAGATTGAGTGCTCCAGTAGTTTGTGACTGTATACATGATGAGTTCACACACATGGAGCGAAAAGGAAATTCCAAGTAGAATTTGGCTCGATCGCTCTGGTAGAAATCTATTTCTTTACAAAGAGAGATGATTGTTAAAACTAAATAACTCTTTGTATCAACCCACTCACAACACAAGAACTACGTTGTGTAAATGATGTTTGACGAGCAGCTATTATCCTTCCTGCTGCTTTTTTCTTGGAGTGGTGTCAGTAAAGTTTGAAGGATAATGTGGCCCAACCCACAAACTAAACAGAGGCAGCTGACTGCAGGTACACGCAGTGTTTACAAAGATTTACTTATGCCAACACAGATAACACAGACAGAGTCGTGATATCAAGGATCCTGCTGGATACAGCAGGTAGGATCACAAGTTGTTCAGTTTGGTGCAGTGAGGTTGTTGTTCTTGTTTAGAAGAACAGTAAAGTCTGCAGCATTGCTCAGACTCGCATGTTTTTCAAACTTCCTGTTTGATTTTCAGTTTAAAATAGATTTAATCCTGTTACACTTTTAAACATTGTAGTTTGTACTCACGTTTAGATCGAATCCTGAGGTCGGACCAGGGGTCCGAGGTGCTGCTGACAGATGAATCCTGGCCGGTGTCTGAACTGCTGTAGTTTGCCCACGGCTGGTTCGTCTTGCTGACCTTCTTCCCATTACGCTCCTCCGAGCCGACGGGAGTGCTGGCCCTCAGCGGCCCGACCATGTCAAATTGATATCCAGCTTTGCCCTCTGGTTCTTCCTCCTTCACAGTCGGTTCGAGGGAGGTGTGGACGCTCGTCTTATCGGTCATCCCCAAGTAATGTCGGTAGTCTCTGGGAACAAATGCCCGTGCACGTGGACTCAGCTTTTCAGTTTCTTCTGATAATCTCCCCGGCAGGGCACCTTTGTCTGCGCTCTGCCTTCTGCTCTGTGTCCGATCCATACCTTGCTTCCTGCTCTGGGAGTGGACCGGGCCTACATCAACTTTAAACTGTCCATTTTCTTTAGCACCATTCAGAGAAAACATACTAGTGGCCCGGCGCAAAGAATTACGACCGCTGGAATTGTTAAAGCTGTCTTTTCTGTTCTTGAGAGAACGAGTCTCTTTTCCCAGATTGCTTTGTGGCTTCATTGTTTTCTCCTCTCTACCGGAGTCTTTCGAGCTCCTTTTGGTTTCTCTCTGCGGGACCAACTCGTTGGTTAAGTCTTGAGGTGGATGCTGAGCACTGGTTGGCTCTTTCTTTGTGGGGCTTTTAGGCTTGTCGAAGGACAACGATCCCTTGGAATTAGACGCAGCTTCGTCCCAAAACTCCCGCAGAGTGTTGAACTGTGTGCGGCTGGAGCTCAGGCTCGGGGACACTTTGTCTAGTCTCTGGTTCAGAGGAAGAACAGTGAAACGTTGGTGATTCCTATTAGAGTCTTCTTCATCATTGCCTGAATGATTTCCAATCGACGTCAGGTCGTACTCCGACTTTGTAAATCGTTTGTTCAGCTTTGCACCGTGAGCAGCTTTACCGTCCCCGAGAGCTTTGGGTTTGCCAGTGTAAAACATGGGATTCTTCCTCTCCTGTTCCCAGAAGGATTTGAGCTGCTTTATCATCTCTGCAGTACTTTCTTGCTTGGAAAGGCTCAGTCTCCGTGCGTGAGGACTACCAGCTCTGTCTTTATTAGATCTATCGGCTCTTTTCGGAGACATGCTTGATTGCATGTCTCTTTTATTCGCTGACAGGTGGTCGGGACTGTCCCTTTCTTTGAGGTCTGTTTCCGGCTGGGACACGGGAAGAAGCTTTGACAGCTCTTCTTGCAGTGGCGTTTGTGAATTAGGTCGTACTGAAGACATACTCTGATTGAGTCTGGCTTGGCATAAAACCTCTGTGTCTGAATCTCTTCTGACAGCTTCTTGGCGACTGGCTGCTAACTTTACATAATCGTTGTCGATCGTTTGGTCGTCATTGCTCTTCTGACCTGCAAGAATCGGTTGTTTCCCCGAGCGGAAACTGTCCGACTCCTGGTGATTATTCAAATTAACACTTTCCCTGTCTGTGAAATCCTTTTCTTCACTTTCATCCACCTCATTCGAGACGTACACCTCATGGATGTCCTTCCCATTCTTTCCTCCAGATGGACAGTGCACGTCAGACACTCTGTTTGGTTTAATCACTTTCTCCTCATCTTCCTCCGCTGGGAGGTCGACAGGTTTGTTCATAGTTGATTTACTGACGGCTACCTTTGGGTACATGCTGCTCTTCTCCCAGAACGATTTCATTTTAGAGATTATGACTGATCCTTCTTTACCTTTCTCTTCCTGTGGCTGCGTTCTCTCTCTGGCATCTTGCTTCACCTCCTCATCTTCAGCCTTATTAGTCTGTAAGGGACTTCTCTTCATCTCCGGCGTTTCCCCATCCCCATCTTTTCTTAATGACTGTCCGCTTCCTACAGCGTTGGATTCGGCGTGTCTGTTAGAGGTCCTTCTGGTCTTTGTGACCTCAGGTCCGTCTGCCGCATTCAGCCAATCATTGCTGTCGGTGCTTCGGCTGAACCAGTCGAGCACCTTTGCAATGGAGTCTTCCTCATCGCCAGTCGGACTGGACGTCTGTGTGGACAATTTGAACACGTTCTGATTGGATTTCTTCTGTGTTTGCTGATCGGATGATTCGATGAAGTAGAGGTCATAGGACACTGGAGGGTCAGCGTCTGAGCACAAAGGAAAACAGAGACAAATGAATACTAGAAGTTAACACTGTCGGTCCTGTTGTACGTGTGCTCTGCATACCGGAGGTCCAATTTAGAAATTATAAATACAGTATAACAGCTCAGAGACAAGCAAGTGAAGAATTCTGACACATTCAAATATAAAAATAATTTCCTCTCAGAACCATGTGGTCTTTTTTTACTTGTAATAGGTCATAAAGAGGGTGATGACATTGGACCGTTTGGTGGACGGGAGGCATGTAACCATGAGGAGCAGCGTGACATGAGAGTAAATAATCCCAAGCCTCTGTGAGAATGTCAAGATGTGTCTTCAATATATAATATCAAAATTCCGCCTCTGTTTAAGTGGTAGTTTCGTTCCTGCTGTTCCTGTCCCCGAGGCGCTGGCCCTCCCCTGCCAATGCCCAGCCTGTTCCTGCTCTCAGGTTGCCAGCTGTTCCCACCGACTCCAGCAGCCTGTTGCTGAGCCGGTGGCCGTCCTCGCAACCGTCTGCTAAGTGCAGAGCTGATTCCTGCACCTGGGTCCACCTGTTTCCCCTTATTGTAACACAGTAATGGTTCTGAAACTCGGCTTCATTTCACACTGAAGCGCTGACTCAGACGTTCAATCAACTGTTACTTCTTGTGATGAACTTACCTACACTGCTTTGGGGCAAACTCAGCTCTTCCTGCTTCCTTGAGGTTGCCACACTGCTGCTGCTGTCATAATCCTGAATGCTGACAGCGAGCAGGGGGACGGTGTTCCCAGCCGCATGTACTCCCTGAGTCTGACTGCCTTTATTCTTCTCTGAGCTGTCGACAGACGCATCACTTCTGCTGAATGTGTCGGGCCTGAAATTGCACACATTGTGAGAAGCAGCTGAAGGAGAAGGGAAGGTAACTGAAGGTCTTAGTAAAGAGCTGTAGGTGATGCTGTCCACCGACCTGCTACTGGTTAGGGAAGGTGGGTTTCTGCCTCCGTCCAGACTGGAATTAGATAAAACCTTATCACACGTTGGCTGTTGGGAGTTTTCATCCACAGAGCTGTTTGGCTGAGCGGACGGATCTACTTGATTAGATCCCGTAGCAACACTTTTCAGGAGCGTTTCATCTTGGTCCCTCAGGTTGGACTGGTTGGAGCTTCCACTAGATCCCCTCTGGAGGCGCAATCGTGGAGCAGGGACGATGGTAATTGACCCCAGCTGAGGGTCCGAATCGGGGCCATTGCTCTCTGACTGGCTGCAGGATCGTCTCGAGAGAAACAACCTCCTCTTCGGTACAGGCCTGAACCCTGCAGAGGAGCCCTCAGACGTGGCAGAGCCCCCCGAAATCTGACCGGTCTCACCTGTCTGGTTGTCCTTCGGTGCAGACATGAGCTCTGAGGGCAGTACAGAGAAGACCAGATCAGCCTGAAGCACCGATGACATCGTGCCATCACTGGTCTCAGTGTTGTTTTCTTGGAATGTTGTTTCAAACCTTTATCAGACGTCTCCTGGTCTTCAATCTTAGACGAGAGCTCCGTATTGTCAGTTGACTCACCAACAGTGAGGGAAGTGTTGTTGAACGGGTTGTGCCTTGGCTTGAAGGGAAATAAAATACATGTTGGAACTAAAAATAAAAACAAAATACAGAAGAGTAGATTTTGTTCTGCAGCACATACCGTTCTTGGAGACCGTCCAGCTGAATATAGATTCTCTTTCTCGGCATCACTAAAGACAAATATTTTCCCTTTTTAGTTTGGATGAGGTGAAGGGAAAATACAGACACTGATACAACTGAAGGGGGCGGGACTTGGACTTGATGACACATCATGTCAACACCAGTGATGTCAGCTCCACCAAAACACTGTTCTGAATCACAAACTGTTGTATTTTTCTCAATAAAAGAGCAAAACAATAAGAAACTATTGGGCAGATTGTGAACACTTGATTTCAGGTTTACAGACTCGAGTCAAATGTGTTTTTAGAATATACACTTAATTATTCTGATGGCACTAAACGTTTTATTTCCCCCTTGTAAAAACATCAGACTGGTGTCTTCCAACCACATCCTGCAGTGTTGTGAGCAGGTACAGTAGCTGCCGGGCTGTAAAAGAGACGTATCCCCACTTAGCACCACCTTTGCTTACACAAGCTGAGTCATAAGACACCACAAACACACTCACAACGTGAGAGAGAGAGAGAGAGAGAGAGAGAGAGAGAGAGAGACGCTGTGCTGACGACTGATCAAACATCACCTGCTGTACTTTGTTTGGGTTGAGAAGGTTGTTTATGAGATCTGAGAGTTGAGGAGTCCCACTTAATAATCCACTCACTGCTGAACCCGACAGAAACAAGCCACCATCCCGACTACTTCTCATAGCCATTCAAGTAAATGAAGGAGTTGCTGATAGATAAGCAGACAAACAAATACCAGTACTTCATCTCCGCCTGCTGTAGTGCCTCCAGACATCTGGCAGGTTTCCGCGGAGCCCCGACCTCTGACCCTCGGCTGCTGGAGGCCGTCAATCGTTCATTTGTAGAAGGTACGTCTGCAGAAGGAAGTAGAACTGAGTATACAACTGTTTATTTGTACCAACGCAGCATCCCGTCCTGAACCTACCTAAACTACCAGCTTTCCTCTGCTTCATGGAGGCCAGGATGATCTCCGAGCCGTGGATGGTGTCCATGTGTCTGCGGGACTTGGCCTCATAGAACCACTCCCCGGTCAGGTACTTCAGCTTGGAGTTGGGCTGCAAGTCTCCCGGCTCCAATCTCCTGGTGGGATAACAAAAAAGGAAACAAGAGTAAGACAGTAAAATCATTGGTTTACAGCGTCTTGACAATGATAATACAAAAACAATAGAAATAGTTCTACAAATACAGCGAACGTATGAACTTATGCGATGAAAGGATTTTATTTAAATGACACACGAGTCAAGAGGTTTCCCTGTTGAGTCCCTTTATGAAGTGTGTTAATCCGAGTGCCGTTTCACACTGGATGAAAGTTATTGTCCTTCTTCAGCCCGGCGTGTGAACGCACCACAACAACACGAGTACTTTGAGCTATAGTGAACGGGCAACCTGAGACCAGTTTAATTCAGTTTGAGCGTCACTAATCTCCGAGTATGAGGAGAAACACAAAGCGGATGGCAGACAAAGAAGAGACAGAAGTTGTTTAAAGCCGCATGCATGAATCAAAGGCTCCGATGAGTTTCTGCTCGGACGGACGTAGTTTTGTTTTCCATTAAAGTTCAAAGACTCTAAATGCTAAATGGTGCATGATGCAGTCCATTAGGGACATCACAGCATGGAAGTCATAATGAAATGAAGAAATACAAGTTTTCTCCCCGGACCCAAAGGCCTCTCTGCTCTTAAAAATCTCTTAAAGTTTATAATTCAAAGGAATCTTTATTGAATTAATTAGAAGACGTTTCCTCTGCTTTGCCAAGAACGCTTCAATACCAGTTTCATACTTGATCCATCTTAAGTGAGTAAGGGAAAAACATCAAGTTGAAATTGAATCAAAGGGGGAAAAACATTCCCTATACTTTAAAATGACCACTCCAACTCATCATCCTCTTGATAGCGATCTACAGTGGTCATGTGAAATCAAAGGCAGCACATTATTACAGGCTTGTGGTTTAATCCTTTTACTGTAAGAGACACAACACGCATTCAGGCGCCTGATCATGAAAACATTGGAAAACCAATTCTACTAAACTTATAATAAAAACCACATTGTTTCCTCACTATGGAAATAGTCTGTCATCCTTCTCTTGTTTTGGGAAGCATCGCTGAAATGTTTGACTCCTTGAGGAATCAATACGTTTCTCCTTTTGTTTCATCCCATCGGAGAGGTAGAAGGAAGATACACAGGCACTTGTTTGTCTTAACGTGCCCTGAACATACACCGTGAGGAATGTTTGACCCCTCCCGTAGTTTGAATGGAGAGCTCAGGCATGACTGATTTTAAGTCGAAGCTCATATTTAACATTGCTCTTTGATTGTATGCTGTAACTAGGTGGAGGCATCAGGATCCACTGTTTGCCAGAAGGAAGCGTGTGGTCATCCGGCTCTTCCCCGGAGAGGTGTCTCGGATCATTCCGCCTCTGAGGGGTTTCTATTTCTGTCCGTCAGACCAACATGATGCTCTTCCATGTGTCGCCTTAAACTGATTGCTCCTCTCACGTTAAGGCCCCTCAGCAAAGGATGCAGGCCCGGATCCAGCCGAGACGTTATTGCGTTATACTATTATAGCCAGACAATTCATTTTGACCCGGCATGTCAAGAATCTTAATCAGCATGTTTATTGTCCCAGAAGGCCTTTGGTCACAAAACAAGAGAAGGAAGTTCATGGAAGCTCATATTAAATCATTAAATTACGTTAGCTCAATAACTCGATGTTACAGTTTAATGTTTAGAGAAGAATGTCCTCGCAGGAGGACCAGAACAAATGTCCTAGGATGTCATAGAAGTGGAAGATGACATCCCACGTACGAAGTGACATTCTGTTGACCTTCATTGAACATTGAGCACATTCCTGACTCCTCCCCTATTGTTTATGAGTGTAATGCAATTCCAGATGTGACTTGACGAGGATGTAAAAACTCACAAGGTGACGTCCTCAACACCGGTGGGGACATCGTCAGAACATTTGGGGAAATGTAGAACTTCTAGCTGGGGTTCCTGATATTACTACCTGATTCTTTCCTCCTCAGCCTTTTTCAGTTCATCGTCCCTCATCAGCACCGCCATGATGACCCCCTGCTCCTCCTCCGTCAGGTGACTTAAGTCAATCATGGTTCCTCCTCGGTGGACAGGTGTGGACAAGCTGGGCAGCAGGGAACATATAGCAGCTGGGTCACTGTGAGAGGGAAACTTTCTGCTAACTTTAACTCCAATATTTTACCAGAATTCTTTTCTTTAGATGCCGAGGTAAAGAGAAGTTTCTCTTCATAAACATAAATGACAGCACAATTCATAGAGTTTAAGGTGAAAAGGATCCGACGTTAAATGTTGTAAGGTGAGTCGTTCCTTCAGCTTTCTCAAATGAGGGAAACAACAAGGGCACTGCCTTTCTTACATTACCACCAACTACACGACTGCACAACTTGTTTGGGATTAGAGACAATGAGTGCACCTCAATCAAAATAAGTAACATATCCAATTCCACTTTGGCCCTGAATTCCACCATATCCTAATTTAAGATAGTAACTAGCATTTTGTGTGCCTCTTTATGATGTTTACTGGCTCTCTGCACATCAACGTAGGCACTGGGTGCAGACAGTATAGCTTTTAAACATTTAAAAATATAGTATTATCCCTTGGGACTCTGAGAGGTCAAATATCCCTCTGTATTTAGTGCAGCTACACATACGTGTCAACAAGTTTGAACAAGTTGAAGACACATGACACATGTTCTTCAACAAATTAAATGTAATTTCATTTATTTGATAATGATAATGCAGTTAGGTTGGCCTTTGGGCTGTTTTTTTCTACCATAATTTACTATTTCAAATATTTGTCTTTCAGCTGAGAAACATTGAAGCAGACTCTAACAACAGATGGTCAGAGCTGTAGATGTTACATTGTTCAATCACTATTCTGACCAAACTGCATTATAATCCAGACAGACTAAAATACAAGTGACATGAGTTTTCATACAGTCCTCCCAGGAGCAGGGAGACAACCTGCCTGACAAGCAGGTATTATTTACTCTGACTTTAAATGCTGGAAATGTTTCCTACCTCTCCTGTTAAAGGGCACCCACAGGCTTGTCTTTAAAATGCTGAAAGAAAAGTTTTTACCTCCTCCAGGAGTGTGCTGCTGCTGCTGCTGCTGCTGCTGCTGTTTGACTGCTGGATGCGCTGCAGCCCTCGGACAGCAGCTTGGAGGAGGGCGGTCTCTGTGGATGGGAAGGACCTTGGCTTGAGCAGGCAGATGTGACAGTGAGCAGCCATCTGATAGCTTAAAGTCTGTCACGACTGATTTTGTACATCCGTCTTTCCATTTAAGGCAATTAAAAAATGCAAAATGTGTCTCCAACAGAGGTAAAAAGGGCGTGTTGTTGAGCCACCTGTGCTGCAGTAGCAGGCAGCGTCCAGCAGGTGTCCTCAGCTCTCGCATGTTGATGTCGTCTGTTTGACAAAAGGGTGTGAACATCCCGAAAGGCCCTGCAGAACCTGAGGCATGGAGGCAAACAGCAGTTGCATGATCACAGCACGGAGCTGCTTTCCATCTGTTCAGGGAGGCAAACGTGTTTGACAGAGTGTATTCACACCGCTCGGTGTGATTTCATTGACACCTGCTGTTTGGTTTCTGATCAGCACAGAAAGAGGACAAACAGAAACAGCCGGAATCCAGAAGGTGACAAGAGGCTGGTTGAAAAATGTGTTCTGGTAAATTCAAGTGGTCTGTTTGTAAAATCATAATCTGTGTGGAATACTCTCTAAACTCATGTTTAGGTGATGTTAATCTGCTGGGTGGACAGACTGAGTATCGTGCTGCTAACTGATTACATGTTGTAAGAAAAAGCACAAGCCGTCTGCTTAGATACAAGATCAGTGGTTCCTAACACTTTGGCTTGTGGCGCCCTGAAAAGGTCATGTCAATTTGAGACACTTAAGGAGAAGTCAGAAAAAAAAATTGAATTCTATTGTGTCAGTTAACCATCAGCCGACCTCCCATCTCTATAACCAGGCCAATTACTGCCGAGGTCTCAGACCAGAGGCCCTTAAAGAAACATGTTTATTTTGGGATTTGGAGAGTTTAATTGCTCTGACTGGGTAACCACTGTGTCTATACATTGAGGGAAATAAAAAAAAAAACTTTTTACTTCCCTGCATCCCTGGGGAGATCGGGTTTACACACAACCATTCATGACTTGAAGGAATGGCAGCACATGTGGAAAACAGTTAGTTTGTCCTCTAATGAGGTTTCAAACTCTATCCGATCTGCATGTTTACATCTGTAATCTTTGTCACACAGGTGTCTGCTAAAATCCAATACAAAGAATAGTTTATATTTGAACATGCACTTTGACAAGAAACAAATACAGAGGTTTGTGGAAGCTGCTCTTTATTTGTAAAAGAAAGAAAAGACTTCAGTCATTGTCTGCTACAGGTTCTAATTACATAAAGATATCAGCAGAGACAAACGCAGAGAATATCCTGAATCAAACTTAGGTAGAGTCAAATTTGATTGAATTGCTTTCATATTTCATACATCTTTCACTTTTGCACTCAAAGAACAGTCAGTTTTTATATACACAGAGCACCGATCAACAGTGCTCCTCCACTCCACCCTGGTCCTCTGGATCTTTTATACAATTAATTTACATCAAATCTGTGAGTCCTTTTTTCCCATTAGCGCAGCGGCAGCTAACCAGCAAGCAGACACACTCTGTCCTCTCACCCACGCCCGCTGAGGAACTGTAGTGTGGAAAGATGTGTGCAACATGAAGACAACTCTTCACATTCAGAGTAAAGGCAGCCTTGAATACGGTCAGTGAGTCAATGGCATGCCAAGCTTAAAGCAAATGGAGCCCAACGCCGAGTGTGACGCTTCAGAATGGTGGATGAAGTGTTTTTTCAACTAGACAGGAAACTGACCCATTGCAAAAACCCTAGGCACAGGATCGACTATATACTGTTAACTGACTCTTCCTCTAACCCCTGCTCTTTAAGTACAATGGAGATTGTGAAATCTTTCATCTAGTAAAAAATGTTCTTACACAAAACTCAGAATATTTAGTGCTCTATCATTCAGCTTAATAGGTGTAATTCATATGATAGCTATTTTTCTCTCTACCTCTTAACGACAGTCTGAGATCCATGTTAAATGCTGAAGCACTCCCACAGGTGTCCGATGTACGGTAGATTTTACAATAATTTTTTCCCCCAATCTTAAACCAATAATCATAAATAAATACAAACACACAAGGAATGTCTACTGTAAACACGGTAAAAAAGACAAAAACTAAACAGGTGTAAACGTCATTAGCATCACTACTTAGTGACAGTTAAATAACTGTAGGGAATGGATGACTGATGATCGGATCAAGAAAGAGAAGGGCCGCTCTCCTTTCCCCTCCACCCCCTCCCTGTTGAACATCGAGCCTTTACATCCAACCACAGTATTTCCAAATACATAACATCAACATCTCTCATCAGCCATATCCATCTTTACAGATTACGCTGTAAAATGTATTAGGAATCCTCTTAGGGGGGGTTAGACAGCAGCAGCACTCGACATCTTGGACAAGATACAGTATAATGGGTGTGAGCTATCGCCAAACATCATTTGGACATGGTTACCATGGTTTCTGACAGTCGCTGCACCATTGTGTTCTTGACATGTCTGTATTTGGAGGGGTGTGAATGTTTCTCTGAAGAGTTAGACTGCAACGAGGACAAAGCTTTGCTGCAAAGTGCTTCGTCTTCCGAGAGACACTTTGTTCAAATTACATGAACTGCATCTGCAAGAAAAGCAAGAGACAAGTTTACGGATTAGGTTAAGCAATAACTTGATCTGCTCTGACGTAAGCCGTGAGATTTACCACCACTGACATACTAGCCCAGTACTACCCAGAGTTTTAAAGACCTTTCTCATTTCATAAAAAAAAATCAATTTAATCCATATTTCACAATCATTCTGGTCAGATTATATGAAAGTGTATGAAATCGTGTGGGATTATTATGGCCTAGAATCATTTATTACATTACTTCCCACCAGTAAATTACAATAATTACATCCGCCGAGCATGTCCTGTTTTCAGTGCTGTTTGTTTGTCTGTTGGTCTGCAGGATTACACCCAAACTATCAGGTTGATTTTCCTAAAACGTGTTGGAGGGGTGGAACAGGGATTTTATTCCTGTTAACTTAAACAGTTTTTGACACTGTCAATTGTTTCTCAGGAAATAGTTCATGAACCTTTATGAAAAAAAAATTCAGGCATATTTACATTCAAATATTTATCAACTTAAGATTTAATGTGGATCCTGATAGAAGTTAAGATGGGCTGTTGGTCTTGGTTGAGTTTTGAGCTCGGAGTGCTTCGAACCAGGTTGGCCACTGTTGAACAAACTCCACTTTTAGGCAAGTCATGCTTTTATCTACTTTTAAAATGAGTCAGCTGCAAACGTTAATCAGTCAGCATTAAGAAACAAGAATTGTAATTTGTCTTCCTCTGCGAGTTCTCAGAAGCCTTTCATGTCAGAAAATGCTATGATTTTAATTGTGAATCATCATTCTAAATTGTATGAGTGGTGTTAGAATGCAAATCCTCAAGCTAAGTAAACCAGGTAGTTTGGGTTTAGTTAACAGGCAAATAATTAAATTCTGCGATAGTAGTACGGTTCAGTGAAAACAGGTTCAGGCACTAAGTGATGAGCGAGAGAACAAAGGATCAGAATGAGTCTGCTATATAAAACACATTGCAACTCGTTGAGATGAAGCAACAACCCAACATACACAGAAGAAATTAGAAAAATACTTGTAGCAGCGTATCAGATGAAGATAAGTGTGTAATTGATCAAAAAGATACACAGGGGTGTTAAGATGGGGCATGCAACTCATGCAGGTGCATCCGCGAGCAAAGAGCATGCTGTACCTAAAGAGATGCTCTACAAGAAATCCTTGAGAGAGAGGTGTGCAAATGGGTCCTGTCCAGGGGCTCGGAGAGGACTCTGGCTGGAAGGACTAGAGGCTGCGGAGGGCTATTACAGGGAGAAATACAGGAAGTAGGAGGACCAGAGGAAAAGTCATTACGTCGGTATAGAGACTGAAGGAGGGATGAGGTTAGTTTGAAGAAGTTGTCATGAAAGTATGAAAGAAGGGTTTATAAAAAAGGGAAAAACAGAAGGATGATACAGTTCTGTTCCTTTCTGCTCAAGAGAGTGAAGGGTCCATTGTTAAAACTGTCATCATTACTGTGTTCACACTGACAACAGAGATTAACACAATGACTGACTATGACACACGTCACAGCACAATGGATGCACCGGTTTCCTCCAACTGATAACTGCTGAAATACATACTGACGTGACTGTGCATGAGCTCAGATCAGAGAGCCGTGCACCCACCTGAGTACTAGACACAGAGCCAAAGGGGTTGGGTGGCCTCATCACAGGCTGGGTGTACATCATGGTGGGTGGATTCATCATCCCCATAGAGCCCATTTGTGGAGGCTGCAGTGTGGTGCACAGAGATCAGACATGATCAGTAAACAGTATTTCAGTCATACATACCCGTAATATCATCGGGGAGGGATCATAACCAGTCAGTTTCAATCCATCAACCATACAGTCAAAAAAGAATGGAGGACACCAAACTCTAAAATCTTCACATTAGATAGATTGTTCAAATTAAATAAACTCTATGTCTATCTACCTATTTTTATTTCCAAACCAAAAAGTCCTAAAATCCTTATATCTTTATTTATTTAACATGGTACGAAAAAAAAATACTATTGAGAATCTCCACCAGCTTTCTTTTTATTTATCATAGTTCAACCTAGTTTCAATGTATTTAATGTACTTCAACAACATTCAGAATGTAATCTCTGATTCATATTCTGAAATACTGACCATGCCATATCCCATCATGCCTGTGGGTGTGGTGGCAGGGAAGGCCATGACTGATGACGGCTGCAGACACACAAAAAGTAAAAACCCGACCATAATTATTAGCAAAGGATGGGCATACAGTGAAGGAATCAGCAGAGCCGATGCAGAAAGCTTGAGCTCAATGAAGGTAAAAGAATCAGTGTGTATCACCATGGAAACGGGGTTCCATGTCGTGGATGGCGCTGCTTTGGGCTGCCAGTTGGTGCCGCCAGTCATCCTCTTCTCTCCAGGCTGACTCCAGTGGATGTCACTATAGATTAAGACAGTGGATGTTAGCACCAGCTTGTATCTGCCTTGAGAGAACAGAGCTGCTGATGTTTCTTTGCAGCAGAGCGGCTGCTGAAAGCCCCCCGAGCACTGACCCATCACTTACTTTTTCATCGTGCCGTTTCCAATGCCAAGGTCTAACAAGAAAAAAAGAGTAGGTGTTAGATATCCACAAATATGGTGTCAATTGGAACCTTAACCAAGTGCTAAGCCTCAAACGTACTGCCGACAAGGTTGGCCAGGGAGGAGTCAAGGTCATCTGACACCAGCTTCTCTGGCTGCTGACTGGTCAGCTGGCTGCAGCCGGCGAGAGTCGGTTTCAGGATCCCCCCGGCGATATCTGACGAGACACACAAACACATAATGAACTCAGATTTGTTCCTTTTTACAAATATATTGGAAGGTTATCAATGAAACTGACCAAAACAAAAGCACTATCATTTTCTGTTTATATAATCTTGACATCATTTTATGACTTTATCAGATAGCAGACACTAGACTGATGACAGGAAACAAGGGTTGAGAGAGAGATGAGGAAAGACATGCAACAGAAGTCCGAGGCCAGATGTGACATGGCAGCAGTGTGTTTCATGGTTGACACCGCACAATACAGTACAGGCACATAACCCGAGTATCATTGGGATTTGCGGCAGTATAATACTGATAAATTAGTGTAATATATTACACTACAATCAAACTAAAACATATCAAAATTAGGGGTAAATAAAGCTAGGAAAAAAAAAAAGAATGAAGGGCTTCAGTGAACTGAAGATGGCCGTCTGTTCACTGGGGACTCTGGAGAACAAGCAACATACTCAAGTGTGTGACCAACATAATGACTTCTTGGTATCTATTCAAACCACCTTAGTTACAGGTGATCTATTGACTGTTACAGTATTCACCATCCTCAAGAGACAAGTCACTCACTCCTACATTTCAGGTTTGACGACTGCTTTTCTCGGCTGAGTGACTTTTGTTTGATCTAGTTCTGTGTCAAACAAACTTTACATGCAAACTACACTTAAGCCTGTTTCCCTTTCCTCCTGTAAATACCTGCAAAAGTACATAAAAAAATGTTTATCCAAGTCCTACCCAAAGGAAACTTAACTGAACTAAATCACAAGCATGTTAGATTGCCAACAATCTGTTGCTCAAGTACTCACTTAAAAATGGCAGTTGTGTACATAACATGGGAATTATAAAAGGTTACTAAAGAACAGAAATCTAGTCTTCAGGCCGACACATTCACCTACGAGTTAACAAGTTACATCCTCACCATCAACATTGAGACTGCTGCCTGAAGCTTTGGCTCCAAAAACTGACTCAAAGTCCACCTGGAGTCCTCCTGCTGACTGCTGGGGAGGGGCCTGAGGCGTTGAGTATCCTAAAAGATGATCGGAAAAAAAAAAAAAAAACAGACAGGTGAAGTAACAGAATTTATCTGACATTAAAATAGGTCATTGCTTTGACTTCTAGTTTTCTTCGCTGGCTTTAGTTAGTAGAGTGATCATCACGTATCAATCACAATATAACCTCTCTCTACAGGAAATCAAACTAGCGTTCTTCTACAGCTGAATGTGCTGTTGAGAGCCCTCAGTACTCTACCTCTGAATAGACCTGCTACAGTAGAGGGCTCAGCGGGGTAGGGAGCCTGATGTGGGAGGTTCTGGGCAGCGGACACTGGACCACAGAAGGAGTCTGACGCGATACAGGAAGCAAGAAAAAAAAGAGAGAGAGGAAGAACGAGAGCAAAAAGGAAAAAAAGGTATTTCAAGACCAGGCAGGAAATACAGGTTGGAAAAAAGTCAGCTTACATGTACAGTAATCCCTCGTTTATCGCGGGGGTTACGTTCCGAAAATGACCCGCGATAAGTGAAATCCGCGAAATAGAAAACTTTTTTTTTTTTTACAATTAGCAACTATTACATGTATACAAATACAGTGACTCGCGTGTAGGCCGTTTCACTGCTCTTCAGACTGGGCCGCTGCATCCTGACTGCGCTCTGCAGTGTTCTCTTCTTCTGAAGCCCGCGGTGCAGTACACCGCGGGCAACAGTTATGTGTGCAGTACGTACACATAACTGCACGAGACGACAAAATGATAGCACAATTCGTAGCATGTTTTGATACAAGAAGCGGGAGTGAGTTTTTAGCGAATCAGAATGCAGAGCACAATGCACCAAAAAAAAAAAAAATGCATTATGAAAATCCGCGAAATAGCGAATCC
>CAAKHC010013629.1:0-53171 GCA_901007825.1 Macroramphosus scolopax | reverse complement strand
CAACTATTACATGTATACAAATACAGTGACTCGCGTGTAGGCCGTTTCACTGCTCTTCAGACTGGGCCGCTGCATCCTGACTGCGCTCTGCAGTGTTCTCTTCTTCTGAAGCCCGCGGTGCAGTACACCGCGGGCAACAGTTATGTGTGCAGTACGTACACATAACTGCACGAGACGACAAAATGATAGCACAATTCGTAGCATGTTTTGATACAAGAAGCGGGAGTGAGTTTTTAGCGAATCAGAATGCAGAGCACAATGCACCAAAAAAAAAAAAAATGCATTATGAAAATCCGCGAAATAGCGAATCCGCGATAAGTGAACCGCGAAGTGGCGAGGGATCACTGTATATTGTTAAATCTGGGTGTTTTCAGTCAAATGTAAGAGATTAAGAAAATAAGAAAACAACCCAGAGGGAGGGATTAATGGAAAAGTTCTTCATAATGGGAAATATTTATTATTTCTTGCCGAGAGGATCAATCACACTACTTTGTAGCTTCAGATTTACCGCACAGACATAACAGTGATATCAATCATCTTCTAAAACTCTCGGCAAGAAAAAAAATATCCCGTTTCCCAGAATGCTTAACTATTCCTTTAATACTTTATGTCCACATTTGTTTTTTATCATAGAGATAAAAATAAGAGCCTTGGTGTATTGCATAGGATCCTATGCTTGCCAGGGCTCAGGAAACCTACACTGAGATGGTGACCCATCATAGTACCTGAGATGGAGTGTTCTATCCGCACTGTGCGTTTGTAATTTGTTGAAACGGACGAGTTTGTGTCAATAAAGGGATTGTAACGATCTGGAGAATCAAAAATAGTGTTGGTAAAAGAAGAACAGGTTTCAACATAAAGCTCTACAGCATGTTTGAAATACAACACAACACAAAATAAACTATTAAAAGAGAGGTAATTGTAAAGTAAACAGGCATATGGCCTTAATATCGGGAGATGGAGGGTCCTTCTTAAAATATAGGTTAAGAACTTTCACTGAAAAACAACATAATTTGAGCTTGTATGAAGAGTGGAGAGGTGTGCTGTACAGACAGACAAGAAAAGAAAGAGATTAAGCACAGACATCTAACATTCAAACTTTAGCAACATGGTGAACAAGTGAGGTCGTCATGCTAAGAAGTGACCACAGATAAATGAGCAAGAACGTAGAGACTTGAGGAAAACAAAATGAGTCGTTACCACCAAACATTTCATGACCAGATGTCCTAGAGGAAAAGCTAACACCGTCTGAAGACACGACAGGTAAGTGAGTGGCATCGACAACGAGTTTTGAGAGGAAAGGGTTAAGGTTTGGCATGGAATCGTCTCCAGCTTCAGCAGAGGTGAAAGGATCTAGGCAGGCAGAGGAGAGAGAGACAGAGAAAAAACAGAAATAGACAGAAAAGAGTGGAGAGGAAGAGGTGGGCATCAGAGTCAGACAACAGAAGAGAGAGCATGCAGAACAGGTAACAAGAGTACAGAAACACAGATATAGGTGGGAGGTGTTGAGCAGGTGGCGCTCTACCTGCCCACGCCGTTGCCACTGGAAGCCCCGTTGAGCCTGCCTGCATGGAGGGCTGGAAAGTTGACTGAAGGTCAACAAAGAAGTCGCTCTCCATCTTCACGGCACTGGAGACAGAAAAAATTTGATTAAATGAAGGTGCAAACCAGTGTGATTAAAACAAGAAAAACTGTTCACCCAGTGCAAATGTCATACATCTTGAAAAGATTTAATTAATATGCACATTATTTTCTTGATGAAAATGCAGAAAAGTGCTTAAATGCCCCAAAGCCGATGTCCTCATTTTCTTACGCCACAACTCAAAACATTATTTATAACAGAAAAGCAACGAATCCTCACATGAGAGAATAGTTGGCAGTTTGTTTTTTTTTAAAAGTCAAATAATGAGTCGATTGTTGATCATCTCAGTAATGAATAGGCAGTAAAATAGCTTCAGCTCTGCCGGGTGCATAAAAATACAACAATTAAACATTCATCAGATTTTAAAAACAAGATAAGAAGTAGATTGAAATCTTTCCCGACAGCATTATTAATGGCTCTTTTTAGCCAACAAGTAATAGGGCAGTACCCGTTAGAGCAGCTGGGGGTGGAGAAGTCGATGGCTGGTGCTGTGCTGATAGTGCCCCCGGTGGTGGAGATGGGCGATGTATCAGTAGTGGCGAAAGAGGGCCTTTTGGAGAGCTCCTTGAGCCTCTGTTCCTGAGCAAGAGAGGAAGCCCACTGTTCAAGAAAGAAGCAACAGAGGCAGGGAGCAAATGTTTGCTAAACATGTGTTAACTGAAAGGCACCTTAAGAGCTTTAAGTCGGGCCTGTTCCTCTTCGAGAGCTGCCTGCTTCTCCCGCTCATCCACTTTAGTAAAAGACATCCCTGTGCTTGCCAGCGACGACACTGCATTTGACAGGGTGCTGGCCCTGCAGGACAGACACAAATTATCACTGGATGCAGCACAAATATAATGATTCACATGCTCGAGCAAGAAGGAAGGAAAGAGATGAGAGGACAATGATAAGAGGAATTCTGATACGTGATTCAAGTTGAAAATCTTAATGGAAAGATTAACAAACCTGCTGGCTGCAGTGGAGTCTTTGACCTTCTTGCCCTCTAACGAGGCCAAGTGCTGCTCCAGAGCTTCAAGAAGGCTACTGGGAGCCTGTCATGACAGAAAACACACAGTCAGCATGTTGCTCAGACACACAACATCTGTATGGAAGACTATGAAAGACAGTGGTGGGCAACAGAGGGAGAGCATTAAACAGAACACACCAGATTATTAAAACCTAGCCAGCCAATGTATTTGCCTGATTAGGATGTTTAATTTTGCTTCATATGTACATGTTGATGTCTCA
Organism: Macroramphosus scolopax; assembly: GCA_901007825.1. Classification (NCBI taxonomy): domain Eukaryota; kingdom Metazoa; phylum Chordata; class Actinopteri; order Syngnathiformes; family Centriscidae; genus Macroramphosus; species Macroramphosus scolopax. Next base: position 50,302 of record CAAKHC010013629.1, on the reverse strand, counting down.
ACATTGGACTATTAGTTACCCACCACTGATCAATGACATCCTTCCAGCTGTAATGCTACTTTGGATGGGAGCAACATCTGTATGGGATGACGTACTGTACTGTACCACGGCACCTTCAACAACCCGAGCGTTGTTGAAACTGGCCGTATCTAAGCACAACAGGGCAGCCAGTTAACAGCAAATGAGCTACACTGGTTCACACCGCAATGCGACGAAACCGAACAGAATAAACCACAAAGTGTTATATATCGTATCTAAAGTTGTTCACAGAACAAAATGGCAGACCGAGGAGGCATGCAAATAGACAACACTGCAGCAAGTCACAGACATAGAAGAAGAGTGAAATGATAGTACTTACACAAACTGTGAACTAAAGTGGAAAGATAAGGGGAAAATACAGAATATAAAGGTGGTGACAGTCAGAGGGGAATGCATTTGAGCTGCAGGTCTCTGAAGTAAAATAATTGTTGAATGCTGGTGCCCACCGTGTCGTTCATAAGTGTGTGCTGTTTACATGAACTGTCACTGTGCACTGTCACAGGCAACGCTTAAAAAGCTTAGTGTGGACTTGACACCTTTATTTACTGTAGAAGAAGAAGGTAAGGGTATGAAGAATAGAAATGAGAAGGCAAGGAAGATAAAGATCGAGAGGGAGAAGAAGAAGAAGAAAGAAAGAAGGACAAGAAACAGGAAAAGAACACCTCCTCTGGCAACATGCGCTGGAGAAAAAAAATCATGCAAAGTGTTTTGGGAGTGCATTGACGACAAAATGTTAAAGAGAGCTAAAAACTAAACTGTTTGAATACTTTTAGAGGGAAGAGAGTAAAAACAAGTCACTTCTTAGTGTTCTCTCAATGCTGATATTTACCCACTACAAGGAGAACGATGGACCAATTCCACGTTGATTTCTTCTTTCATTTCCTGTGGCACTTAAGTAAGGCTTATCTCATATATAACCAGACTTAAATCCATCTTTATATTCATTATAATTCTATTATGTATGTTTTTTTCCCTGGCGTGGACTTAATCTTTGAATGAAAATAAGAGACCCTGATGAGGGCGAGTCCTGTTGCAGTCTGCTAGTCAAGAAAGTTTGGCAAGCGACCGCTTTCATCCTCAACTGCTCAAAAGATGCCAACAGAGTTGGAGAGAATTGAGACTTGACTCAAATATGCGGTTTCATCTGATTCTGCTCGTATTAATCCAGGCCTGTATGTTCTCAAATATTGACCAGCAGGTGAGTAGTAATTGAAATTTGTTTGCTCTCTCTCTCTCAAATCTTTTATCGTCAATATACTTTTATAGGTGTTTTATCTTCCAAAAATAAATTGGGTTGAGTCTGCCGTAGTGTCCTGTAGCTGGACAGAGACAAGGCTAATGGAAAAGGGCAGTTAGCAGCAGCTGGAAATAAGAAAAAGAAAAGGAAAAGACTTGTGTTCTGCTAGCTTGCAAGTGTTGGCGCTTACCTGTGAAAGGTCTGGAATGTCTCCTCGATCAATTCCCACCTGCTGTTAGGCGAGAAAGAAACCCGAATTACAATCCCTTCTTTGCAAAAGAAAAAAGGGATTCGCCGCTCTCAGAGAGCTCAACCGTAGCAAACATCAGTTCCCAGGCTCAATTGAGGAGTGAATGATTATTGCTGTAGGGAGTCTCAGATCATAAACCCCATGTTCCTTATTGTGTGCAGGGACGTACATTAAAGAATCATCTTTGCATAACTAACTGTGCAACTGCAATTGACATGATACAGCAACTTCTTTGAGACTTACATGGATGATGCTGTCTCACAGTTTCTAGCGGAGCTCTACGCTTATACATTGTAAACTTTCACCGTCATGATCAGTAATCGCACATAACATGCCTTAACGTGGCCTAGTTTCATGCTCTGCAGTTGTTATCATAAGCCTGCCTATTTTATTCATGTCAGATCGGACACTTCTTGTTCAGCGCTGTTGGCGAGGCAGTCAGAGCGAATATCGCGTGGCCCAGTGTGAATGTTCAGCGCCAAAATTACCTCGGCTACTTTGAGGAACTCCGATATCCTGGTCATTCTGGTGAGGAACTTCTTGTAAATGTCCAGGCCTTCTTTACACTGAGTCTTCTTCATGTCAAAGTATTTTTCTGTTGGGTGATGAATATATTCAAATTTTAAACAACACACCGCGGAGTATAAAAAGCGTAATTAACTGGATCACAGAGAAAGTTGTAAGTGAAAACTCTTCTTACCAAGCAGGTTGATAATGCCTTCATTATAAGCAGCAAAGAGCCTGATAGAGTCTTTGAAGAGGAGCATGAACGCTGCATTGATGACTCCATTAGTCAGCTCGTTGGCATTGACCTGAGGAAAAGCAAACAGCTCACTTTGAACACCTGCTTGACATTTATCTCCACAGAAATTTGTTAACGAACAAAACCCGGGGCCTTGTAGGTGAACTAACACAATGCAGCTCACTGAGGCAACACACTCACACAGATGAGCGGCTTTTTAATCGCACGAGCTGCAGAGCCACAGGAGGCGTCACCTCAAACTCACATTGAAATCAAGGAGGGCATCCATCTGGTTCTGGATAATGGGGATAGTCTTGAGCAGCTTCTCTGTATTCATGGTCCTCATTACACCATCCACTCTGTGTGGACACATGCAGAGTTGGAAAAAGATGAAGCGGAGACAGACAGGAATAATAAACAAGCAGTGAAGCCGACTGAATCCTGCTTAACGGTGATTTCTGTTTTTAGTTTAAACCTTAAAATGACTGAAAACGCGGCCTGACATCCTTCTAAACACTTTATCATAAAAATGCTCGTCAAAGTAATTCATAATAAAAACAATAGTTAGTGTCAGCCCATCATATTCAATGTGTGTTTTAATAGTCTGTTTTCTCACCCTCGTTTAACTTTCGTGAAGTCGAAGGCAACCTGTCTGTATGAAACAGCTTTCTCATTCAGGTATCGACTATACCTCCTGATAAATGTGGACATGTCATAACCTAGAAAAAAAAGAAAGTATTAAAATTAACTCCCATCATTTCTAGTATAATAATTTCTGATGGTACATAAAAGTAGAAGTCACTTTTACCTTGTAACCCACTTTTATCCAAAAAATTACTGAGGTTGAATAGTGTATTCCTTGAAGCCAAGTACTGGACAAAACGCTGCATATGGGGGAAAAATTATAAAACAACAAACAAGGTATTAATTTAATCATACATGATCACATAATCCTCTGTTTTTCCCCGCACTGATGACGTATGACCAGTTTAGAGTGTTGTTAGAAGATTATCCAAACGTAGCGTGCGTGTGAGCAGAGGCAGCTCACCTCGTTGCCATAGACCATGAGGTGGTGTGTGGTGATGAGGGACTTAAACACAACCACCCAGCTGGTATTGGTCGTCCTCTCAAACAGCGAGTCAGCCAGTTGGGGAATGTTCACGTTCATCTCGTTGGTGCAGTGGATCAAATCTGAGGCAGAAAACAAAATAACATGATCCTCGTGAGACAGTGCATTCGCAATAACCAATCAAAGTAGATGTTCCTGGGCGATACGGGGTTCCGTGACTTGTCTGGGGCTGCTATAGAGGTCCATCAAGAACAATATCATTCTTTTCCTTTTAACATTTGTTTAATAATAAATGACAATTCATAAGATTTTATTACGGCTGCTTAAGATTAAAAGACAAGTTCTCTGACTTTGACCAACTCTACTCACATTCACATTCCTGATATCGTTTTATAAAATGTAATCAACCACTTGATTTAAAAATTAAACCCAAACGCAATATACGGTCTAAGAGAGGATTTCAGAAGGCTGAAAGTAAATGAAGGATTGATGCCATGAGCTGAAAGAGCATGCACACGCGTCTGATGTATTTTCTCTGGTGATAAACATTTGAGACTTCATTCAGAAAGTAGGTTTCGTCTCAAAAGATGCAGTTAGTCACAGATAAACCAACGTTGTGGATTAATTGCCAAATGGGCGTCTTGTTGAGCTGGTATGCAGACAGAGACCTGCTGCTACCGACTACGAATAAAGAGAAAAGGGACCTGAGATGTGATGGCCGAACTGATTTCTGAAAGCCTGATACAAAAGCAGACACTGGTGTGACTTATGCCAATGTCCCCCACAGCAGGGCTCGTATACACAGGTAACCTGCACCCAGCACATTCACATAGAGCTTCTCAGTCCAGATTTATAAATAGAGGTTTTTCCACAGTTCAGAAAAGAAAAAATGTTTATTTTCCATTCACGACCTTTTGTCTTTCTAAAATGAGCTACCTCCCAGCTTCTCTCCACATCAGCTGGAAATCTTCCAGTGGTGTTCATCAGTTCCGCCACATGAAGTCACGGGAAACTGCACCATTGATTCAGGATCTAACACCATAGCTAATCTATTAAAAAACTTAACACACTGAATATGAATGTTTTCTACAGAAAATGTGCTGAATCCTCATCTTAAATTCCTGATGCAGGAATATAAGATATAAGATCACTCCAATAAAGTGAGAAACTGATATTGAAGTGGAGTATTAAAAGACCAACATGGCGCACGTTGCATTAAGACGTAAGCATCAAGTCATGTCCCACTTATTCACAGCTGTTCTTCTTCTTCATCCATTAACACGTTGAATGATTTCAGTCCAAGCAGCCATGCACATTGCTTCTTATGACCCTGCCATTCACAGCAAGGATCAGACTGACGGGGTAATTGGGTCTCCCTTTCTGTCCTATATTTGACATTTCAAAAGGCGGGGTACTCTAAAAGTAGGACAGGATAACCTTCCAGAAAAGCAGCAGCAGTTGGCATGAGGGACTGCACCGCCCAGTGAAGACGACGACGTAGAGGAGACGAGCAGGGAGGAGACAGAGAAATATGAGAGAAGGAACTGACTTCGCCGACGTGTCTCAATTAGCCCACTAAATATTGAGTTATTGTATTCATGTGACAGCCATAAACAATATTCTGCTGCTAGTAAAAAAGGCCTTAAAAAATTGTGTTTACATTACACTAATTACATTTAAGGTATATAGCACCTAAAATAATTTATCATAATGTTATACTATCATCCCGAAAATAGGACCAGGCATCAAACATTTCTATCAAACTGTGTTTCCACTTTCCCACCAACATATATTCTCTTGAGTATCAAACAGTCATTAAATATCTAGTCAAATTAATGTTATTAATGCCTGTTATATACTTAATATAACAGGCAGTTCATAATTATCAAGTTTCAGAGTATAGGAGTATATTTTAGGTTCAAATTATTGCATACTTGATTATTTTTAGACAGATTTTAATATTTGAAAACTTTTCTTAGTTTCAGTAAATAAAAAAAAAGCTCATCTATACTGAAAAATGTCAATCAATACTCGGATATAATTGTGTCCCTAATCTCTGGAAATGTAGATCTTTCTGGCATTGTGGCCTTTATTGACTAATCAAATGAAGTGTTGTTGGTTCAAGTCCAACCAGGCGCCTTCGTGTGACGCTGCCCCATTCCCTCTCCCTTAATGTCCCGTCATCGCACTACTGTCAACTCCGATAGAAGGCACAGAAACAATCTTAAACTCTACAATATGGATGCAGATTAAAACAATTGCTTCTATTTGGTTTGAATGAAACCAAGAACCGAGAGTCCATCAATAGTTCTATGAGACACTTGAACTTGCCTCGTCCCGACCTCAACTAGTCCTGCTTCCTGTGTTTCAGCATTAAACAAACGGAAACCAGGTTTCTAATCTGTGTGCATTTGGCTCGTCGCACTGGGTGTACTGAGACACACTCACTTTGCCAACTTTCACTCATCTCCCCTCAGGGGAGTCGCCTGAGCAGCACAACAGGTGTGCAACCTGCAACACACTAACTGTGGTTGACAGTCAGATGTTTCTTCCACAAATTACTTTAATGGCTCATAAGTCTGAAACATTAGACGGATAGAGCCCTAATTGATATGATTTTATTAATATCAATGACTGTCGTTTTTACTTATGTCCGATTGTTTGTCAATCGCCTCATAGATTCCTGATCAATTTATAAACATTAGTATTTGATTTTAGCATATTCGTAGTTTCCCCCGCTTACATGAAATTATCATTTTACAGACAGCACACACACACGACACTGTGGTCTTCATTTTTCTTTCAATGAAGCCATGCTCCAGACAATTGTTTGATCTCTACCATTTTGCAAGTTCCAAGAAGCGTAGACACACAAGTTTTCTACTTACTGGCATTGATAAAGGGAATCGAGACGCTCAGAGGCACGATGGACTGGACAATTTTGAACCAGTTCTCAACTTCAACTGGTTCTCGATTCCCATCCCTGCTCCTTATGACACGGGGCCTTCATATAAACCCTTTTGTTGGAGCTATCAAGCATCTGCCAGTGAAGATCGATATACAGAAACACTACCACTGCACCTCTCAATACACACAGACTCCTCCGATTATGACTCTGCATATGTCATGGTGCACACAATACAAGAGTCTGGTGAGTACCACCTCACAAATCTCACTATACTGAGATTTTAGCCTTTGCTGTGTCACTTAATTGTGTCTGAAGCATGGTGGGGAACGGCTAGTGTCACATTGCTCAATCCCATCACTGTGTGCTGGAACACTCAGACACTTGTGCTGCTGCAGGTGCACCAAGATGGGTGATGAACATGGGGGTGAAACTGGATTGCAAGCATTCCTGTTAATGTTTAAGTCAGGGCCTGTAAATACATGGGCCCACTTGTTCTTATTGATTTTGAGGTTCTGTTAGATATTTGCCAAGTATATATTTATTAAAATGTCTAGCTATTTAGACTTAACATTCAAGCCGACAGCTAACACATATATTTAAGAAACATAAAGACAGGCGAGCTAACCTAGCAAGCCAGTGGACAAGCTAGGTTGACAGTAGATAGAGGCTGACCGGAAATACATACATTTTGCAAACACAAATAAGTCAAATTAACAAGCTCTGAATTAACTGTATACGCATTTTTAAAAAGCTTACCCTCAATATTATAATAAAATAATCTTGACATGAAAAAGCGCTAGCATGTTAGCCTAGCCTGAGGCTTCGAGGCCTTGTAGCTTCATCATCGCCAGAACTCAACCAGCTAAGCGGCGTTTCACTGAGAGGAGCCTGGGGGGGTTTATGTGGACACTTGTGTGCTGATCATTCATACTCACAGTCCAAATGCTTCTTTTTCGGGCCCATTACTTCGTGAGTGGTGGCCTTGCATACTGTTTTCGACACGGCGGATCCCGTTACACTGTGCTGGGCTGCAGTTATCCTGTCCGTAATGCTCTGCCCCGACATCTTCGCTCACTGAACGCAACCAAAAGATTATGAAAATGTAGGTTTGCCTGTGATTATCTTCGGTTATGAGCCTCAGAAAAATAAAATAAAACATCCACCTCCTCCGCAACCTTGCCGGGACCCCCCGTTTTCCCCACCTTGGTGAGAATATGAAATCAGAGCTAAGCTACAGCTGACCAGAGGAGGGCGGAATAAAGAGAAGCGGAATCTGACAACAACAACAGATGTTATGTCGTTGCGCCGCTCGCCTCCGTCCAAACTCAGCCAGATTCAAGGGATGTGGTAATTGCAAGGTCCACTCGCTGACTCATCCGACCCGGGTCTCTGTCTCGCTCTCATCCCGATGTGGCACCGGATCCCTGCCTGCCTCCGCCGCTCCGCCAGTCGTCGCCGCTCCTCCGCTTCCTGCCGCTGCCGCTCGCCTTTAAAGCGCTACGAGAGCAACGACTGCTGAATGACTGACGAAGGCAAATGGCGGGCCTGCTTCTGCTCTGCTCTGTTCCGTCCTCAGGAAAAAACCGCGCACAACAACGCCCTGCAGACCCTGAATCAGATGTTACACCACTGGGTTCGCACAAGGTCCGCTGCGGCGCAGGTGTACACCAACTGACCGCAGTCGAGCGGCAGAAAAACGCACAAACGCTCAATCGCAGGACGCCAGAGGCCTGGATGAGAGGATGAATGTAGTATCGACCGAGGGATAAGAGCTCAGGGCGAATGAATGAGCAGAAAGTTTTTACTCTCTTTAACACCTATTATATTTATTATAGGGAATTTAGGCTAGAGGTTTATTCAATATTATCTTCATTATATGGCGACATATTCTGTCCCCAGGAGCAGGAGTGAAAAACACAGTTAGGGAAATAAGAAATTGATAACATGGCAATAAATAAGCATATCATTTCCACATATCTAGACTTTGTTCATGTTTCTACTATCAACAAACTTAAAGAGCTATTTCACTAAAAGAAATATCTATTTCTAATGCAACAGTTTTTTTTATTTCTACTCAATTGCTGTTAATTGTACTTTACATATGACAATGTAAAATGCAGGATGATGTATGATAACATTTGATTAAAAGGGATAATAAAAAACTACTCAAAGTCTGGATATAACAGGATTCTAAAAAAATAACAAAGAAGCAGTTGAGCCTGAAATTTAAGGAAGGTTTGGGGGGTTGTCCTGGATGTATGATGTATACATAGAAAGTTAGTGCAGTACAGTGTATTTAAATAGACATATAGAGAGGAACCATTATATTAGGTCCCCCCAAAGTCTCTAAGCCAAGTGATGATCAATCACTGGTGATTAATTGTGGTGTTAATCTAAAGTACTACATGCTATATTAAAGACAATATAATTTTAATTCCCGAAAGATTACATTTTACATTATTACATTTTGCAGTTACATTGATGCAAGTAAAGCCACAAGAATTAAAAGAGTTGAGAGCTATAAGCATTTTAAACTACAAATAAAATGTAATCCTGTCAACAATGTTATTTTTTTAATTTAATTTAGTTTTACTTCATGCATTAATTTCAATAGGTTCCTGTGAACTGTCAAACATTTCAAATATAGATACAGCTACTGTTTTGGCACAAACAACATTTTTTGACAACTTTTGAAGTGGGCAGCTGTATCACAAACGTTAGTGAGCCAGACTTGGTACTGAAAGGCTGCCGGTTCAATCCCCTGGACAGGCAAGAAAAATGTAGGTGGGGTTAATGAAATAAGCTTTCCCCTCCCTCACTATTCACAGCTGAAGTGCCCCTTGAGCAAAGCACCGAACACTCTAACTGCTCCCTGGAAGCCCCTAATTGGCTGGCCGCCCACTGCTCTGGTGTGTGTGTGTGTGTGTGTGTGTGTGTATTCACTGTTTGTTTGCATGTTCACCACACGGATGGGTCGAATGCAGAGAAAATAATTTGCGCTTGCGGAATCAATAAAGTATTTGAAAATTAAAAATCCAATTTCCTCATAACGAATAAATGCAAACAGTGAACAGAGCTGAAAGGTGCCTGCAGCTGTTCTGCAGGGTGATACAGAGAGCACATGGTGGCAGCAAAGGGCCGTGATTATCTCCTGCATGAACACAAAGTTCAGTTTACCTGATGAAAAAAGTCCTCTGTAACTCAAAGCAGCATCCTCTATTCCACTGCTTTAACATGAAATTAAACTATATTCAGGATGTATGTGGGATATATGAATACTCCAATCCTTCACAAGGTGATGCCACAGAAAAGGCTCCTCAGATGTTTTACTCTTAGAACGCGGTTGGGTTTCATACATAAACAATACGTCATCTATATGGTTTTCCCCCGTCACCTGGGACCTTCTGTTTCCAGTCCAACAATAGCTACAGACATCGGCCTCTCCACATGTCTTCTCAGTTTAAAATATACTGTAATTTATATGTCATCATTTTAAAAAATGTACTTATGTGCACTATATCATCTCTTCTACAAATATGCACAAACATAGACTTTTTCTAATTTGTAAATATATAAAATTGCCCATCTGCTGTGGTTAAAACTAAGTTTCTGGCATTTGGATTTGGTACTCACTGAGGATCAAATCGCAGCAGGGCCTTTGAAAACGGCTTCACTTTCCTGCCTGTGTTAAATATGGAGCGTCAGATTACTGCCACACTCTCACGGGTTTTGTGATGCAGGCCAGACTATGTGATTTAGATGACTGTTAGTTGAGGCTGGGTGTTTCTGGTTGATCAGATAGAGGAGGCTCTATCTGGTAGAAATATCAGAGTGGCGGCAGGTCTTGGGCCATTAAAAGTCTCTGAGCACGACGACCTGAGAGAGACAGTGACAAAGTTCAGGAGAAGGCTGCGAAGTTTACACAGGTACAAGTGGTATGAAGATGATCCTACGTACAGAATAAAAAAGTTTCCAGCGACATAGAAATGTAACTTTGTACTGAATCCCTGGTTTTCAACAGAAAATAACATGAAAACACAAGTGCAGAAGTAGCCTACATGACTATACATTAAATAGGTCATTCGCTGGGTGGGATTTGTAAAAGAAGCTAGATGGTATAGCTCGCAATATGTATTCATTTCATGTGTGTGTGGCCATCTGATCCTGTTTGCGCTGAATGGCACTTGTCATTCACAAAGCGCAACATATTTGATTTCAGCCCTACCTCATCCAGTGAGCAGCAGTGGGCAGCAAGCCCCTGCAGCCGGCTGCGGTTCTACAGGGCCAGCAGGGGCCTGTGTGTCTTCAAAACCCTATCTGAGTCTTAATATGAGGCTGCAGGCCACGTTGCGCGATGCACAGGAGATGTGTCAGATCAGGACAACAGTATCAGGGGTCTGAAAGGAGCAGCACCACAGGCAAAGGAAGCAAGCATATCATGTCCGGATCCAATTGTTCATGCACAAACATGCACACTGAATACATGTAGTGTCCTTAACTTCCTCATGGTTTGGAGATCTTGCCTACCTTGTACATAAATGTAAACTACACTGCTGTCTTGCAGAGTGAAGTTAAGTAAAACAAACAGGAACATCAGGAATCCAAATAGTGTTGGTTTTCACAAGACTATACTGAAAATGCAGATCTCAGGGAAGAAAAAATTTATATATATTGCGCTTTACAAATACTTTAAATTTGTTAATTATCAACTAACCACATTTATTGTCTCACATACAAGCTGGGGGCTTCTCATCAGTTATCCTCTCCATCCCAAAATACAACATTATCTTGAGCCTGTATTTGATTATATTTGTCTGTATGAACAGTAAAACCTTGAAGGCCATGAAGAATATAAAAAGTATGAATCAACAATTCCATGATCAAAGGGCAAATACCATCTTCTGACTGGTGATCTGGTGATAGCAGCTTTTTGTCTTAAGCCTGTTTATTCTGCATGGAGACAGACTGCACTCGTACAAGAGTGCGCACAGTGGAAAGCTTTCACTGTTTGCTGCAGGATGCCCGTCTTTCTGTTGAAGGACAATCAAACAGATACAAAGGAAAACAACAAGTCATTTTCCTCTTGGTAGTTTGCTCATAATCCATTCATGCTCCTGTAAAAGATTTACTCTGTAAATTGCTATTATGAAGCACTTTTTTTTTCACATAAAATTTCACATAAAGCTCAAACAAGAGGAGTGTGAGTACTTCAGATTTATTTTGGACTTGCAAAGCAGCTAATGCAAATGACTAAAGCTTAAATGACATGAATCCAAATGTCAACAAACTCTGCTTAGGAAGAAAAAAGTTCCATTTGTTTAGATAACTTCTGTTTTTTTTTGTTTTTTAGATGGACTGCAGTAGAAACAGAGATAAGTGGGTTAGCTCGAGGAAGAGTAAAAAAAAAAGTGTAAAACAAACTCAAGATTCCACTTTTGCTTTCTGCGCTGCCCGGCCCATGCTGCGTGTACACCACAGAGAGCCTTTACTCTAAGTGATGCCATGTGCATCACAATCGCCTACACACAGCCCTGCATCAGACCGTGAGTTGTCTTTTATGTTCATGTGAATGTGGGCCGCAGAAGCAACCGATGACAGCTTAATTCCCGTCCTCCTCCGCCCCCCTGCTGAGGTCTACTGTTTGTGTGAGCTGACAGACGGAGATCAGAATGAGAGAGACGAGTGGGAACCCTCAGAGAGTGCTCAGGTTTCTGGGCGCTGTGAAAAGATTTGTTAAGGCCATTCAGATCTGATGGAGTTTCCCATGTTCTGCACTGCAGCAGGTTTTGTTGATGTTGATGTTTGGATAACGAGTCCCTCTATCTTTCATATCTGTGCACACACAACAAATAAACGCATGGCTGACGTCCTGTTTAGATTGATGCCGTGAAAGCTGGACCCCACATTGTTGAGTTCTTCTCTCATCACAAGCGAGGTTCCAGCCAATTGAATGAAGCAGGAAATGGGTAAACAGGTGTAGACAGGATAGAGGTGGGGTGAGGGGAGTGGGATGAAATGAGCTGGAAAGAGGGGTGACCTCAGTTTGAAATGGGTTGGAACATCGAGGTTTGGGGCCAACATGAGCGACTGTGGTAAAAGGGGGCAGAGGGAGCAGGATAAGAGGGATTAGGGGACTTGGAGAAAGAAGGCTGTACAACTTTAATAGAGGTCAGAGCGACAGTCCAGGAAACAAGCCGGACAGGGGTGAATTGTTTTCCAACATTTCATTTTGCGACAAGTGCCGTTTTTGAACATCTGAGGAATGGGGTTAATTCAATGTTGACCTTCTGAGGATGACAATGGGCAAACGTGTCTCAGGTGCTGACATGATGCGTCTGTGCCTCATCGTCCTGCTGATAAGTGACGTCGCTTCGGTCTCATCGCAGTTTAACGGATACAACTGTGACGGCAACTTCCATAGCAGGTTCCCCGGTGAGGATCCTCCAGATGGCACGTTCTCACATCATAAACTCTGTCTATGTTTCATCTTACCAAGGTTTCTGTCAGGTTGTACAAGTGTGAGGTTCATTGTTGTTGTCAGCTTATTGTACAATTAACTCCCCTGCATTTATGTGTTGAGTTTCTGTTTCCATCTTTGTCCCTGTTGTGTCACATTAATAACAACAATAATTATACGAACAATTTTAAGAACACTTTAATCCAATGATGCAAACACAGACAGGATCATACTGATTACCTGCACCAAGGAGGTTATGTTTGCCATCAGTTTATCTGTGTGTGATACTGTATGTGTGTGTATGTGGTTGCAGGATTGGGCAAAAAACTACCGAAAGTTTTAGGAAGTCCTTTTCATTTTGTAGCAGATCCAATTAAAAAAGTGTTGGAGGTCTGAGCTCTCCGAGTGCATAGCTGGTAAAACTTGGAGTAAATCTTTCTGATGACACTTTTGCACAGAGTTAGTATTATTGAATTGTTGCTTCGACACAAGTAAAGGAATTGAATATCATCTCTCATTTGCATTGGGTAGAAAAAAAAACAACATAAATACTTTATGAGCGTGGAATAAATATGAGATAAATATATCCCCATTGCAGATGCTGCGACAAATATTCGGATGGAAATTGTGTGGTTTGTTTTGTTCTTCGTGTCGGTGCACCTGTCCTTTTTTGGACGTGAATGATTTATACGCATCCAGGTACAACCAATGTCAATACTTTTATCGCACACTGTCCTTGTTTTAAATAAACAGATACATGGATGCTGTGGCCTCTTAGGAGCTCTGGTAGTTGTCTCTTACGCACTTAAATGTCTTTAACAAGTGCTGATGGTCAGATAAAAGATGTCTGACACATATGAGTCACTGTACCCAGCATGACTCAGCTTTGCACCTATTTGTGCTGCACAGTAACGTCTCATGTGTTGGTTGGTGGCGTGTCAAGCAACCAGCAGGACAATAAGATATTCTTACACTAACACTGGTCTTTACACTCCATTGTCTTGTTATGAAGGAGAGCGGGACATCAGCGTGTACTGCGGCGTGCAGACCATCACCTTGAAGATCAACTTCTGCCCTGTGCTGTTCTCCGGCTACACCGATGCGGATTTGGCCCTGAACGGTCACCATGGTGACGCCCAATGCCGCGGCTTCATCAACAACAACACATTCCCCACAGCGGTCCTGTTCAGCATCAGCCTCAGCACCCTGGAAGCCTGCGGAAACAGCCTGGTGGTAAACAAAATACACAAACAGGAGAACGTGGTGTTAATATAATCAATAGGCAACTTCATCATGTTGTTTATTGACTGGAGAGGAAGTGATGTAGGTTTTTTTTTCTCTCTGCAGGTCAGCACAGCCTACGGGGCCAATGCCTATGGGAACATGTCTCTGGTACAAATTGGGAATGTCTCAGGCTATATTGATACCCCTGACCCGCCAACTATAATCAGCTACCTGCCTGGTTTGTTGTATAAATTCAGCTGCAGCTACCCGCTGGAGTATCTGGTCAATAACTCACAGCTGGCATCGTAAGTTGAAGCCCCAAATAATCCAGGAGACAGCTTGTCTTCCACGATATTACTCAGTTCATTCGGTCTCCTCCAAGATTTATTCATTTAATTAGGAGTTTTGTTTTCTGTTTTCCCAACCGTGTTGACAGTTAACTGCCTGAGTTATAAGCCGACGTGGATTTGTCTCTTGCGATCGTCTCGCAACCGTTTCCATTAGGATATTTCTAGACTCAAGGCATTGTCTCTAAACAACCTGAATAAACGTCGAGGTAAGATGAATTGCATATTCAAACACAGGTGTGTCGTGTCTTTTCACAGCTCCTCTGCCGCTGTATCAGTCAAGGACAGCAACGGTACATTTGTGAGCACGTTGAATATGATTTTATACAATGTGAGTACTTGGCTTGTTCTACACACTGATATCATCTTCAATACATGATCGCTACGAGGTCACATGATTAAAAAGGTTCTGTAGTGGAAATTTAATTGCATGAAAAGACCACAACAAACAAGTAATCAACTTATGAGCCAATACTAACACTCTCTACTCTTTGTTTCATGCAGGACTCGACGTACAATCAACCTCTCTCCATCCCGATGGCCGGACTGGCTCTGAAAACCAGGGTGTTTGCTGCAGTGAAGGCCACGAACTTAGACAAACGGTACAAGGAATCAATCATATGACACTGACTGTTGACTTCATTTTAAAGATAAATATCAAAGACATGCTGAAGCACAACATCTTTCCCACTTTTCTGTGGTTTCCCTACATTCATGAAGCCATTATGATATTATGCTGCGTGAAGGCGCCAGCCAGCAGCAGAGAAAGGACGAGCCGTGCTTTCCCATGGGTAGTTAGATCTCTATCCTCCGTCCAAATCTCACAGTTTTGTCCTTCTCCAGGTGGAACGTCTTCATGGATTACTGTTACACAACCCCCTCAGGGAATCCTAATGATGAACTCCGCTATGACCTTTTCTTTGGGTAATCTTGCTTTTTTTTTTCCTCCCTCAAGATGATGTCTTGATAAACCACAAAAGGGAGCTATTACCCATTCAGGCTCTCCCAGGGGCTCGTCCCTGTCAATGCTACTTAGTGAGAACTTAAGAATATATCTACACATCTGTCATTTGATTCGGAGTGTGCGTACATGTGTTGTGCTCCTTTGACACAGCTGCCACAAAGACCCACAGACGACGGTTTTCGAGAACGGGAAGAGCCAGATGGGACGGTTTTCCTTCGAAGTTTTCCGTTTCGTGAAGCACAGGCACCAGAAGATGTCGACTGTGTTCCTGCACTGCGTCACCAAGCTTTGCAGAGCAGACGACTGCATCATGCTAATGCCAGTAAGTGTACAAAAAAACACATATCCCTCAGTATGAGACTCCCTGTGGGCCTCCTGACTCCAATGAGGGATGATGTGATTGGCAGATCTGTGGGCGAAGACGAAGGCGGGATGAAGGGGTGAGCCTCGGTACCCAACCAGCCGCAAGTGGGAACGCCGTCCTCTCCGCTGGACCTATCATCACCAGGAGTGGTATGAAATGACTCTTCAGGAGAATAGTTTGACATGTTTTTCTTGTTGAGAGTGAGATGAAGGATGAATAACACTCACACATGATTGTCCTTTTAATCTAAGTCTTCTGCTTGCAGCTGACTTACAACTCATAAGAACTCATAGACAGCTTATTATAACTCTTGAAAACAGTGATGCTTTATGATGCGTCAGTACAGTTACAGCCTGGAGTTAAAAGAGTTAAAGTTCTGTATTTCTCTCTCCTGCTGCAAAGTCCAGTGTTTGTCAGAGCCATCCATCACTCTGACTCCACTTTCTCATCAACATCAAACACCTCCCCTCCCCCGGTGTTGTTGAATCAGGTCATTCGTGTGTCCACCGATTGTTTCCGTGGTGCCAACGTGCACATTTATCACATTATGTGCCACCATGTGGTCTTAAGAAGTGGTGGTTATATCTCATATTTTTGTGAGATCATTATGCTCCCCTAAGCTAACCAGCTGCTGGTGAGAATGGATTCAATCTCCTTGAAGAAAATTAATAAGCTTATTTATTAAAATGTTTGATGATAAACTGTTGATGTGTCGGTCGTGTAGCCGCAGAGCCTTTGAAAATGAAATTTAATTGACTTCAATAAACTCTTTTAATCATTTTCCAGATGAAACTCCCGCCAACAACTCTCAGCTTGGTAAGCACCCTCATCTAATTTCACCAAAATACCGCTAGTCATGGGACAGGTGGAGAGATAGGAGATACCCATGGAAATTGATGGTGTAAGACAACAACAGAAAAGGTTCCACTTGTCCTTCTGAAACGAAAGAGATACAAACTCAGGTCAAGTGAAGCCCTCTTCAAAGACATTCCTGTATCAAGTTTCTGCTATTGTTCACCTCTCCCCCCACCAGCATCTGGCGGCCCCTCCCCGCCGATGAACCCTGTGACCAGTGCTCTGATCTCAGGTGTGGTCATCATGGGCGGGATCAGCGTGGGCTTCCTCCTTCTGTTGCTCCGCCTCCTGCAGAAGTCCCGCCTCCCCTCGTCTGCAGCATCTGGTGTTTGGAACCCCGCCTTTAAGTGATTAAACCTAAATATCTATGCATCATAACGTCTTTGTACTGACAGCATGTGAGTACGCATGTATTCACACCGATACTGTGCATGAGTACTTTCTTATACACGTTATTAAATAATATGGTTATTGTATTATTTAGGTGCTGTGTATTTACTGTATTTAAAATAAACAAACAATATTTCAGATCTTTGGGTGTCATTAATATCTATTTTTATCGATAATATTATGTTGGTTCCTCACACTGCGCTCGCATCCCCAAACATCAAAATCAGATCTGGATTCAAACAAAGTTCATGCAAATCATCACTACACTTTTCATAAGCAACATTACACCTTCATATTATTATGTTACATCTAATATGAATACAACTGTACGTATTTATATTCATGTTTAGGGGTATATATGATGTCATGTCCAATGGAATCAATGCTGGGATACTTCCAATATGTCAAGAATTAATCTGACTGTGATCCGCAAAGGTTAATTCTTCTTCTTCTGGAACATATCTATGAAACTTCTCAATAAATGTCACCGCCTCGTGGGTGTCCGGTCTCCAGCAAAACCGACAAAGTACCAGGCACTGCCGGAGCTCATTTGACGACTGTCAGAATTAATCTTTCAGTTTTGTGGTATTGATTTTCTTTCCGAATTGTTCGCTCGCTGCAGCCGCGTCTCACGTGTCCGACTCAGCGGCTGTTCCTGGGACCCACACAGCTCTGCCGCTGTCACTGCCCTTTATCCCTCTGATCTCTTATTTCAACAGCCAGTTTTGGGATGTATTCAGCATCCACAATGACCAGTGATAGCTGAAATAAGTGGTACAAATACGATCATCCCCACATCTCGGTTTACTATCAGTGATCATCGATTGCACCCACCTCCCGAGGTGGAAATGAGGCTTGAATGAATTGAATGTTGAAGCAGAGTTCAGTCGAGGCGAGCTCATGGATACTTTACCTTAATTAATAGTGTTTGCGTGTGTGTGTGTGAGACTGAGATGAGAGCTAAGACTCAAAGCTTGATGTGAAAAAGGTCATGATGACAACACGTCAGCATCCAAGGCCATCATGCAAACAATTTCTGATCACATTTTTCAAAAGAAGGTTCCCGGAGGCGACATTAAGTCATCAAACATCTCAGAAGACAACAGGTCCTCTTCTCTCTTTGTGTTATGTTCCACTTAAATACAAAGCCTACATTCCCTGACTTTCTTCAGGGTCGTATTAAAAGGTGCAGCGGCTGTGTTGTCAACACAAAGTCACAAAGCCGTATGGACATTGTGTTAGCATGTACCTTTAAAGAGGACTGCGTTGGGTTTCATCATTTGCCTCCAGGAGAAGACCGCAGTTCCTCTGCAACAAAAAGAGAATTGTTCACACAAGCTCAGGCCTCAACAAAGTGTCTTTGACCCTGTTTCCGTCCAATCCCAAAACAGTGATGTGGTCACACAACAGACACGGTCATACATATAAAACAGTGCATTGCTCTCTTGTCTCAAACCGGCAAGGAGATTGAGGTAGGATCCAGGCTTAGGCACCGACAAAGGTTCCTTGATTGACAGCTCTGGATAATGCATCTACATTGGGACTTTTTTTGTTACAATCTACACAGTGGATTTATCTTCATCTGACAAGCGCTGGAATTGATTTCTGTTTGTTTCCCTCAGTTTTTTTCACAGAGGGCAGAGCAGTGAGATGGCTTTCTCCGGCTTCCTCATCCTCACATCCCTGTGTATTGTGGGCCGAGAGGCCCTCAGCATATCTGACTGTGGAGAATTCGCCAGACGACCAGGTGAGAACATCCTTAACTTCAATGTCACTGCTCTTATTTGGACTGATGGGGTCATATTGAGTGCAGTTCAGATGCAGAGGGCGGCTGTATTGAATTATTGACATTCTACTAGAGGACTATTGATTTAATTAAGATTTGATTTGCTGCTTTGTTTCATTTTTATGTGTCCATCTCTGCATGGAAACAGTTTGAGTAACAACTCTTTGTATTAGCACAATTCAATAAAAGGGAAAGAAAATCTACTTTATGTCTTTATAACACTGTTATCTGTCCACCGTCAGAATACACTGATATTGCAGTGGTGTGTGGCACATCCACCATCGACCTGGCTATTCAAATCTGCCCGGCCGTCTACACTGGATACAACGTGAGTTTACTCATCCTCAACCGCATCCTGGGAGATGCAGACTGTCAGGGGACACTTGACAACTGGGTGGCGCCTCCTGTGGTGCGATTCAGCTTCCCTATCAGGGAAGGAAACGCGTGTGGGAGTAAGTTCATGGTGAGTGTTTCATCAATGCAGCTTCCTGATGTCAAGTCATGATGGATGGTGATTGTGGGTTTGTTTGGCTTTGGCTGAGGAGAGAATCTGAGTGCTGTGTTCAGGTTATAATAAGGTGAGAATGTGAGCCCCTCGCTGAGTTAAAAAGTCATAAGAGGATGTCAGCCAGACATAAAGGAGCTGCTCTTTTAACACGAGCACACCAGACCGCTTTCCTGAGGAGCGTCAGAAAGTTAACTGTGATTTCATCACCGGGGCCTGCTGTGCCGGAGACGTTAGCGAAGATTTATTATTCACAGTTTTGAATAATCATGTTTCCTCTGGATAATTCTTCAGACTACAAGTGCACCAGGGACGGGGATATTCTCAGACTTCTCCAACATCCAGACGGTCAATGTGAGCGGGGTGGTCCGATCGTTCGACCCCACCATCGGAACCATCACCTACAACGCGGAGCTGAAGTATTTCTACTCATGTGCCTACCCGCTGGAGTACCTCATCAACAACACCCAGGTGGATGTGTGAGTGCGCAGGGCTTCAAACACACACTGACACCAGATCATCACGTCGTAGTGAGATGGAGATATTATAACATTTTCACACACATTCGTCCTCCCTTCTAGGTCATCCTCCTCCATCGCTGTGAAGGACAACAATGGGAGCTTCATCAGCACCCTGAGCATGAGCTTGTACCAGGTGCAACCTTTCTCACTTCCGTACCCTCATTTCTGACTCACGCAGTCGTGGCAGCTGTAAGTCGACTAAATACAAGCATGTCTTATCCTCTTATTGCTGATGTTACTTTCTCTGCAGGATGTTAATTATACCAAACCCCTTGTCATGCCGTCCCTGGGCATCGAACTGAGAACAAACATCTACGTGCAGGTGGTTGCGTCCAACTTGACATCACAGTAAGGACCTTTATCATACGGCACCTGCAGCTTGTTGGGACCCGGGGCCCGTATTTATCAAACCTCCGACAGCTGCACTCCAAAACTGAAAAGAGCTTTAGAATTCTGCAGTCAAGAGTGAGTCTTAGGTTGCATTCATGAAGCTTCACTCCCACTGACGGCAAAGCGTAGGACCGTCACGTCACTGACACATGTGCTTTCAGTTCAAAGAGCCAGAAATATACATTTACCCTAAAGCTGGCTTATTACTCCTCCTAACAGAAGCATGCACTGTTTATGTTACACAAACAGGGTTGATTAAATGGGATACTTGCTTGAATGGAAACAAAAAAAGAAAGCATAACTGAGAGAAAGATTAATTCTGCTGCAAACTATCGGTGATTGTGACTGTGATTGGAGATGATATCAATGGCAGAGTTCAGTTGTTTGTACACCTTCATCCAAGAAGTAGACATCTGGCTGAAACTAACTTCTACAAACTTCAGCAACGAAATTATTGATGATATTTTGTCCAAAACTTTCTCTGAAGGTATTCTCTCTTTTCTTCTTCTTCGTCTTCTAATCTGGGATCTGTGGAGCTCCCATTCATCTTACTGTTGGGTTTTCCTGTTGGGAGTAAAACTGAAGGATTTTTTACTTTTACCTTCCACAAATGTTGAGCGGTTCAGTAAAATAAAAAGACCCTGTGATGTTGTTATTCTTCGGAGTCTGCGTTCAAGCGAATGTCTCTCCTCTCTCTCCTAGTCCTCAGTCCTAGACATCCACGTGTCTTGATAGATAGTAAATTTGAGGATTCCACCTCTGACCCTCTGCTGGCGACCTCATTCTCTCTCCACAGGTACTTTGTTCTTCTGGACCGGTGCTACGCCTCAGTGTCTCCGGAGCCCTCAAACTCCACCTCTTTTAATCTGTTTGTCTCGTAAGTAAAAAGCAGAAACACACCCCAAACCTCTGTGGCCTTCTATTGAAACCTTTCTCCAGTCCTTTAGGGCTTGATAATGAGTTCTGTCTCTCAGTGCTGCAGTGCCGCTCTTAAACATACCTGCAGGTTCTTTCTACCTTTCAATCCAAAGGCCTTGACCTGTTCTACCTGCCTCCCGATCACTAATACACTGCCTGTTTGTATCCATGTCGTGTGAAAACGGGGCACTTGTGAGGTTCGCCTTTTATTGAAAGGTGCTCCGTAGATCAGCTGACCACCGTGCTGGAGAACGGGGACAGCCAACAGGCCCGCTTCTCCTTCTCGGCGTTCCGCTTCATCGAGCAGCAGAACGAGACCGTCTCCTCCTACTATCTGCATTGCATCACCCGACTCTGTGAGCCCAGCACCTGCAACACCTTCAAGGTGGGAAGCTGCCGCACGTAATAACAGCAGAAACTTGCAGCCAGGACCCTCAACTCATGTCTCATCTGGTTCTGACCCGCAGCAGTGCAACAGGAAGAGGAGGAGCCTGGATGTTGTCCAGGAGAGCATCACTGAGCCGTCTGTGCTCACAGTGGCTATAAGGGCAAAGACAGAGGACCGTATGTACCTTATCAGTTTTTAATCAAATATGTAGTTTTAGATATCAAGATATCAGCTCAGTGCAACAACAAGTAGATGCTTTTGCGAGGGATCATGATGTGTGATGGATTTATTGTCCTTACTGTGTGTCTCACAGTAAGAAAGTGAATTCAAGACGTCACTGCACTCAGCAAATAATCATATTAAACAGACATATTAAACTAAAGTAACATATGTGTTCATTATTTAGCAGCAAAAAGGTAGATTTCTTCCTTTGCATCACAAACATCTATTTCCAGACAATGCCAGGAGCTATTACATGTGAGATCAACGATACTCACAGACCCAGTTTGCTCCTTTCTCTGTATAATTAAATGTGTTATTTCCCCAATATTTCAATATCTCTCTTCGCAAAATGTTTATCCCTCATAATGAAATAATTACTCGCCCGGTCTCTCTTGCAGCCATCCTATCCCAAGAAGAGGGTAAGTACATTCTTATTGACTCCATGAGGGCAGCAATTCATTCAAGTTGTTGCTAATTAGATTTCCTCCAGAATGAAAAGCATCGCTTATCTGCCGCAAGTCATAACGTTTTCTGTTGTCTGTTGGAATAATGCATCCCTATTCTGGTGTCACTCTCATTTGTGCACAGCGCTGTCTGGTGGCCGGTCTGACGGCAGGGGCGCGTCTGTTGGCCTGGGGATTGCTGTGGCTGTCCTCATTGTCATTGGGGTGGGAGCTATTTTAATGGCCACATCCTTTTATCGAGAGCTGAAGCGGCTGAGCTAGCAGCACGTCGATGAACGGGGAGGGGTCGGCGTATACTAAGTGACATGATGAGTTAAATTCACATACTGGTGGAGGTACTTAATGTATGTAGTACTCTGCTGTCCCCAATCAAGCTATTGATTGGAGCACTTAATGTTTCTCTGCAATCCCTCACAGGCTGTTTCTAGTTATGGGAGGTGAAGTCTGAATTATCTACGGTGATGCAAAGAGAAGTAGAGAGGAGGGAAGAACTATGTATAGGTTTGATGTCTGTGTGTAAATACGACTTGATTCAAGTGCTCAGACTTCTCATCTGTATATAATACAGCATGAATGACACACACACACACGGTGCCTTGTCTACTTATCTACTGATGGTTTTACAAACATTGAGTATTTAATGCAAGCCAGAGCTGACTCAGTTGGATCAGGCTGCTGCAGTTCTAACTGTTGCATGTTATATTTATGGAGCTGGAGAATATAATTCGATGTAAAGTATGCATGACATAAAATGCAACAGCACTAAGCCAACAAGTGGATTACAACGTTTTTATAATTGTCATAATGTAACAATACTGTGGCAAAATGTCCCGAGAAATGTTGTGTATTTCCCAGAAGAGGATGATCGCTGCTGTGTGCTTCTGTGCCATTTTTTTTCCCATGTTAAATTTGTATTATTATTATTATTAAAGCTTGAGACGGGAGCGTGCGTCTTGCATGCAGAGGACTTTCAAGAAGACTTTGGATATCTACGGACAGTAAATGAAAAGGACTAATTCATCAGGCTGAGAAGAACTGGCACACATTTTTATGCTGTTTTAGAAAGTGTAGAAATGTTAATAGCCAAAATAAAGTAGAGCTCTATTCATTATGGACATTAGTACTTCAAACTCCTGCTGTCAGAAGTTTCCCTTTTTGGGCTCTTATAAACTTTACTTTGAAAGCACAGAGGATGAAGAAAGTTTGTCGACTGATGTTTTTGTAATGACCATCCACTAGAGGGTGTCTAATCACCATTTACAAAACTTCATTTTAGATTATTTACCTGTCCTCCTGTGTCATGAATTAACCCTTTAGTAGATAGTTTAGCAAACCAGGATACATCTAAAATAGATGTCTGAGAATGAAGATATTTCACGGATCAATTCAAAAGTCTGTATTGGTTTTGGTTTTGGTCAACACAACGTTCTGCAACACAAGTTGATATCCTTACAAGCTTGTTAAGCTTTCCAGTTTATGTGCTTGTGAGAAGGTAAGATCAATGATGTCGGCGTGTCTGCCCCATTAAAAAGAACAAGCAAAGCAATCAGCCAGTTTGACAAATGTTCTAATTAGGACTGTGGTTATTGTTAAGTGGGCTGTGACAAACTCCATGAGAAGATGTAACACGAGAGGGGTAAATCAGCTGTGCTGGAAGGTAGTGCTCCATTAGGACCGCAGTAACCGTATGTTCAGGATAAATCCCCCCCTTTTTATGAGTTCCCTGTAATTTAATTAAACCAACAGGGATAAACGCACGCCCTGTCGCTCTCTAATGCTGTGGACATTAACCTTTGGATCCTGCTGCTCTGCCCTCTAAAATGTTAACAGCTTTTGGGGGAACCAGAGAGAAGAGCAGAAATTTGTATTACAAAGGCTTCATGTTGCTCCTGACAGTGCATATTTTGCTCCTTAGACTCATATCAGGATGCAGCTGTGTTCGCTGCATTTGTATCGTTAGTAGTAAAACTGTGTATTTCATATCAGTCTGTGCAAAACACACAAAATCTACACACAAGGAAAAATACATCTGTTATATGTTTTGGTTTGTTTTGGTGCTGAAACAATACTGTTTCTGTCATTTCAATTCTAATTAATATGCATATGAGTCTGTCTGTAGGCTGTGCAATAGGTTTAGCAGACAGCACAGTCATGAAAAATTGATGGACCAGCTGTAATTTAGGTCTGGCACATGAATATGAAGAGTTAAATGAGTTTGAATAAACAGTGTTGAAGCCGTGCTAATGGGCCAGCGTGATGTGCTAATGTGTCAGAAAATAAAGCCGCCAGCATGGGCAGCGATGCAGGTGAGTGTGAGGAAACTTTCCTGCGGGTGTGCTGAGTGGGCGAAGTCATGCTGGAAAGTCTCGTCGTTCCATTAACCTTTCATAATGAGACAGTGAACCCGGGAAACTGCAGGTAAAGTTTAATGTCATGTTGAAGTCATATCAGACGAAGCAGAAGAGGAAGAAGAAAGGGAGAGGGCAGACTTTTCTTTGCTCCTTCTTGCCTGAGTTGGGATGAATAGTTGAACATTTCAGAGGCTGGTTCGCTGTCTTGCAGTTAGAGGAGAGATTGTTACAGTTCCTGACGATGACGGGTTTGATCCCCTTTTCTAACTCTGAGCAAGAATGTGAACGAGCTTATTTCCGAAAATATCAGACAACTCAAAGTTGTCAATTCTATGAAAGTGCAATTTTCTTTTTGAAAGATCTAACCTCACAATATTAAAGGTGCACTTTGTAACCCTGAACACAATAGTGTCTCAGACTCAACACTCCGCTAGGAGGCAGCATCTTACCAGAGCAATTGTGTTTCCGCCCCGATCGTAAAAACAAGGAACAGCTTACTTTGCAAAGACACTGTCCATAATGTAACACAGTAAGCTACTGAAGAGCTTTGGAGAGAAGGAGTCCAAGTATCTCAGGTTCTTGTTCACTAGCGTAGGTACGATGGAGCTGCAGGTGCACCAATGGGTCGGTGCGATATGAGGTGCAGGAGGGCAAAGCTCTCAATTAGCAGCTGATTTACATTCCAACCCTCAATTAACGTCAAGAGCTTTTAAATGAGACCGCAGACACAAGTAGCCAAAATGAGTTTCCCCCCATAGGGTTGTTGGCCTTATCCTTACTGAAGTCTCAGGCCGTGTGGAGGGTGCTCAGAGAAGAGCCACTGCTCCTTTGTGCCTCATCTACTAACTACCATGTCTTGTTAGTGGAGTAACGAAACTGGACAGACCCATGCTGGCTTTTCTTCGAAGGTACAAAAGTCCACCTTTAAACCAGTAAACCAAGCAATCATTGTCTAACATCAGTCGAAATCACTTTCACGTTCAATGTAATCAAACCCAGATGTAACGGATATTGTCGTGCATCGTCACAGTATTAACTCTTGTGCAACTGTGTAATCACACGTTGACTGTAAATGCCTGACAAGTGGAGATTATTTCCAATCACTGATCACTCAGGATGAGTCTCACTTTATGGTCCCGGTGGGGAATTTTCCTCGGATCAGTGTTTTGCAGTATGAAATCATATCCAAAAAAACAAACAACAAATAGATTTGTTGGACTATCTTCTTTAGAAGAAGTGCACTCGTGCTGAACCAAGAAAAAGCAGGACAACTGTGGCATTCACATACTTCAGCTGGTGTTACGGGCTCGCATTGACAAGGGTCAAAGGTTGTGCCTTCTTCTAGGAAGCCTTTACCATCTGCCTGAGGGCACACTCGGATTCTCAGGATGGAGAACAACAGTTGGATCTAAGATGATTGTGTGGGCGTGTCTGATTATGGTATCAATGCTTGTGCTTATAGTTTTAGGAATAATAACCTGAGGACTTGGATGTTGTCGGAGTTCAGAAATCTTTCTTTCTCTTCATCGAAAAAAGTCTATCAGAAGGATTTTCATTGTCACTTAGTGTTAAGTATGATTTGTGGTGTGTGAGTTTGTTGGCTTGTCGTACTCAAAATCCAATGATTACTAGTTTGTCTATTATTTATTGTATTATTGCCCATGAAATATTTTTTAGAACAGTTTTTCATATGAAACCAAATGTCCATGACAGTTGTTTACAATAGTTGTTATTGTAAATTTATTGAGAATTAAAATAAATGAACCAAAATAACTGAAGCATTTTAAGTGTGACATCATATGGTTTCCTCTACATAATTACTTCATAATCGTCAGCCAAAGCCTGATTCCTGCTGCTTATTCATCTGTCATTCAGTGAGTAACTCTGTTGGACTGGGCGATGTGTTCCTTCATTTTGATTAACATAGACATGAGTTCATTCTGTTACTTCCTGCTTATCTAACCCCCTTCTGAGAAAAATATATTATCAATTTAACATTATCAATAATCTCCTTCTCCTGTTTGAGTAATATTTACGAAAAACTGAAAAACTGCAGCGTCCAGCTGTTTTGTCTGTTTGTCTGTTTTTTAAAATGAATTTGTGTCCGTCATAGTCCTGTTTGGACTGTAGATTTATCTTCTTGGCTTTTAGTTTTTGAACTTCTGGACTAGGTGTCAATGTACCGTATATTCTATATAGTGGTGTAAAATCCTGTTAGTGTTATTTCCTGTTTTATTTTGAAGGTTTTTCTCTTTGTCTTTTGTTCTGCTTCCTGTCTTTGTTTGGTTTTCCCGCTTTTTTGACTGCCTGCCCAGCCCTGATGTGCCTTACCTGTGTGTGTGTGTGTGTGTGTGTGTGTGTGTGTGTGTGTGTGTGTGTGTGTGTGTGTACGTGTGTATGTGGGTGTGTTTGTGGGTGTGGGTGTGTATGTGTGTGTTGTTTATCCGGTGTGTGTGTGTGTGTGTGTGTGTGTGTATGTGTGTGTGTGTGTGTGTGTGTGTGTGTGTGTGTGCGTGAGAGGGGGGAGTAAGGGGGTGTCCGGTGTGTATCCTTTGTGTGCACACGTGAGTGTCAGGTGTGTGTGTTTTCGTGTGTGTGTCCGATGCGCATCCGGTGTGTGTGTACCCGGTGTGAGTGTGTGTTTTTGTGCTTGTCCGGTGTGTATGCGGTGCGTGGGTGTGTGTGTGTACGTGGGTGTGTATGTGTTTGTTTATCCGGTGTGTGGGTGTGTGTGTGTGCGTGTGTGTGTGTTTGTGTTTGCACGTGTGTGTCAGGTGTGTGTGTTTGCGTCTGTGTGTCCGATGTGTATCAGGTGTGTGTGTGTACCTGGTGTGAGTGTGTGTTTTTGTGCGTGTCCGGTGTGTATCCGGTGCGTGTATCCGGTGCGTGTGTGTATGTGGGTGCGTGTGTGTGTGGGTGTGTTTGTGGGTGTGTGTGTGTATGTGGGTGTTGTTTATCCGGTGTGTGTGTGTGTGTGTGTGTGTGTGTATGTGGGTGTGTGTGTATGTGTTGTGTGTGTATGTGTGTGTGTGTGTCTGCCACGTTTCCTCAGCCAATCGTCCCTGCCTGCTCTCGTGTTCTCACACCTGTTCCTTGTGTCATCATCAGTTCAATTAGACATGAAACACACGAGTGTAATATTGTGTCTGTCACATGCTTTTGTCTGTGTTGTCTTGCTCCGTCCTCCTTTGTTCCATCAACCCTCGGCTCAGTCTCATAAATTCTGTCTACCCATTATTTGTTTCTTTAGTTTTGGGACTAGTAACTGAGTTTTAAGTTTTTGTAATTTTGATAGTCAATACAAATCCAGTGTTTAAGTTCCTGCTGGCCTGCTGCTGCTCTGGCTGCTTCCACATAATCTGACACCTCGGATGTTTTAAGAATGGGACTTAGTGACTTGAGTGCTGCACAAACACACCGACCCGGGGAGGTGGAAGTTATTGACAGACGGAGTGTCACCAGAGGGTTTGCAGGCACTTTTCGGATGCGCAACAAGGTGTGAATATTAAATCGGTATATCATCGCCAGTCGTTATGACAAATGTGTCTGCTCACTGGTCTGCATATTTGCACATCAGGCTGAAAGCAAAGGGACGTCAGCATTTATTTAAAGTCATGTTGTCCAACATGTCTCTGCTGCTGTGTTGGTCTCCAGAGGGAATCGTCTGGTGCTTGACCTGCTGCACGCTCCTCGGTGTACAATAGCCAGCCTGTGTTTTCTATGGATGGATGCTGAGTAGGAAGCATGCAGAAGGTTCTGTAGAGCTTTTCTTTGAGAACAGTAGCCTGTTGCTTTGATACTGACTATAGGAGACTGAACCAGCACAGTGAAGTTGCATCAGTCAACACAATGAGGTAAAAGATACCAAGGGCGTTTTCACACATCCAGTTTGTTTGCTCTGGTCTCAATCAGCTTTGAGTGTTTCTGTTTGTTTTCGGGAAGAGAAAAATCAAACAAATCATAATGCATCGCTACAAACCACGTGAGAGCTCACGTCCCTTATTGGTCAGATTTGTCCGCAGCGAGAGCAGGAGTGTAAAACCAAGAAGATCCTGTTTCCCGGACTAGATCGTATTTCTTTTTCTTTGCACATGGCTTCTATTTTTTTTTTTCTTCTACTACACAAGCTGGTACAGTCTGTGTGTTTGGCCGCATCCCAGAATGTTAAGCACCCCCTGGTTACAGGAGCCTATAAGACTTCAGTTCAGATTACGTTAAACCACAAATAAATTTAAGTTTGTGAGGAACAGGACAGGCCCCGCCCCCTCTGAAGGGTCACCGAGTGGTTGAAGTGGTCCGTACCCAAGTGTGATTGCTGGTTTCACACCTGCCCAAACAAACTGCAGTTCTATCAAGAGAAGACAGATGTGCAAACACCCTGAGACGCTCTTTGGATCTGAAGGAAATATATATCAGGTGATAATCCTCTGAGCTTGTCACTTCATGTAACTCCTTTCATATAATGAGAAGTGATTTGATATCACGTGTGATTAAAACTAAAGAGTCGTAGATCCTAATGCATTGTATTTGTCTCCAGCACCTGATTACACGTATTACAGCCATGTATCATTCAAGTAGGGGCAGGCCTGACAGGACGAGCAGCTTTTGAGGTTTTGGTCAAAGTCTGGTCTCAATAAAGTAGATAGAATGTCAAATCCCTCCAAACGGGGGTGTAATCCTGTTCTGGATGAGATGAGACTCCACACGTCCCCTGCGCGGTAAAAATCCTCTCAAAGGTTTTGTCGGGACTTTAAGATTATCAGAGTATGCTTCCATACCTGGGTAAGTACAAAGAAACAGGTTGAATTTCTCCGAGAAAAGGTGGCCACCCAGGAGAAAAGTATTAAATGTCGCCTGTGCCGGAGCCCTTCAGAATCCCTGAAAGCTTCAGCAAATTCACATCGCGAGTTCAGTTTAGGGAAGTTTAAACGCGCTCTGGGAGAGAGCCCTCCATCCAGCACTCTGCTATCCAACCACAAAAGGATAAATGCATCGCCTGCATTTAGATTCCACCATTGTTGTGTTGTGAATGAATTGCCGGAAAAAGCGAAGAACGGCGGCATCACCTTGCCCCACTTCATCTTAACTTATTTGTCAACCTGTCCATCATCCTCTCAACAGTAGGGTCACTTGTTAATGATTGATGCGGCACCTTCATGTGATGGATGAATCGCCTGCTGCGTGATGGTACAGGGAGGGGGGTGAGTCACCCAGGCCCCCGCTCCCCTCCCCCAACCACTCACCGCCACTTCCTGTGGATGGGAGACGCGCCTCGTGTCCATCGATGGAGGAACAAAGGCGCATTCAATTTAAGCACCATCAATAATGTACGGCTGAGAAGGCCTTTTGCTAATGGAGCCCTGTGGAAGCCTGGGCAGTGTCACGGCGAGGCCGCGGTTTCTGACTGGTGTATTATCCCGGTATCTGTACACTGAGTCATGCATGGTACCATCCTTTTATCTGGTGTTGAATGGCAGCGTCATGTGATGTCTGAGAGCCCTCTTGATATGCTTTGTTTCTCCGGAGGCTGCCGCCGCACGGAGTTGGAGAGTTTATCAAAAGGGGGAGATAAGATGAACGTCACTGGTTCGTATTCGTCGATGTATCAGTCATGTCATACATCTGCAAACACCAGTGGTATCAAAAGACCTTGTTTTGTGGGGGGAAAACCACTGAGGAATAACAGATGAATAAATGACGGAATAAGTAAATAATTCACCAAGAATAATATTAAAATTAAATGTAGTCATTAATAAGTTCATAAAATGTGTTCATAAATTGATGCTTCTGTAGTAATTTGCTTCACTATTTATTGACTTATCGTATCTATTTATGTATTTCTTTATCATTTCCCTCGGCATTCCCCCTTCATGTATTTACCTCTCACATTTACATTTCTTTTTTCGTGTCTACTTCGTTATGCACATGAAGGGCCGTCCTTCGTAAATGATACGTCTATTCCTGAACGCAATCAGCTGATTAGCTATAACCTTATCAAGGATCATTATGAAGAGCGGTGAATGATGAATTCAACCACACCCTGGTGAGACTTTCATATTGATTGAATTGACCTGGAAACATGAGATATAATGTGGCTCCTGGTGGACGGACTCCCCTGGAGTTCCTTCTTTCCCTTCACATTCCTTCTGTTCTATCTTCACATGTCTGTACGCTATCAAAGAGCCACACTTGAATCTCTTAACTATCAACAGCAGCCTGTTCATAAAAGCAGGAATTCACAGCCACTTAGCCCCTTCGTTGACCTGACACGCTGCACGGGGGCAACGGGAGTCACAGAACTTACACAAACAACTGGATAAGACGGGCGGCTTTGCCACAAATTCAACCGTGGCCACTGGGGAACCTGTGATGATCATGGTTTATAATTCATGGACGGAGCCAGACATCCAGAGAGAGACAACCACAAGCAGGGAAGGGGCTTGTCGGGTTGAACCAGCCCTTTTCATTATGCATTGGGTCTCTGGCTCCAAGGCTCAGAAGCTGACACTGGATGCTGTATGATGTGAGAGAGCCACGACTTTATTAGCTTCGTCTGATGTGCACACACAGACGCACTCTCTGGGCTCGTTGTTGGGAACGCAGAATGGAGCGTAATTGCGTAGATTCACTTGTGAAGTTGACTCCAGTTGATGTTTACGTAGGTCAGTGACTGAGCAGGATGAGCTCACAAACTGCTGCGGATGTAAAGCGGCGACAAACTACACCAAAGGTTCTGATAAATTGATCCCCTTTTGAAGTCAGACTCTCTCATCTCTCTTACATCCGGCGGTTGGGGTCTTAAAGCGTTATTGTTTTCTGGTATTACTTTGAACTCAGGTCTGATGTATGAACCTCCAAATGTAGTTATTTTAGAAATAGTCAAAGGAGTAAATGTGGAGGAACTAGCCAATGTGTCGGGTGACGCTCTGAGAACGGAAAACAGCATAGATATCAAAAGCTTTGCAAATAGCTTTGCATCTGTGGTCCGTGTTGGTTTCAGATTAGACATTGTGTCACGGTAAAAGGGGCTCGTAGCAAACCCACAGATGATTACCACCAATTGTGCAGTTCCCTTCGGTTCTGCGGGGCAGTTTAATGTATTTTCGGTTTTGTTTTGGACCAACTGGCTGCAACATTCGGATTTTGGTTTGTTTATCTTCACATTTTACGTGCTCTGCCCCTAATGACAGGCGGAGAAACCTTGCAGCTACCTCGTCAACCTGGTGCAGCATCAAACAGCTAAGTAGCGAGATATTCTCGTCTCGAGAAACGCTGGAGAACAAAACAGATGGTCAACAACAAGAGCTGAAATAATTGCTGGTGTTACTCCGTGTCTGCTGGATGTGAGAACGGACAACGCCTGCTAACAAGGTTGCAATGTGAACTTTTGAAGTTCAACGTGTCAGTTTTCAGATTACAGCTTGTTTCTGCCGCCCTACCAGCAGCACGAACAGAAATAAAGCTCCAGCACATTACGACCGACCTTCAGAACAAGCAGGTGATACGCAACAACAGGCATTAACATCCATTAGGACTCATATACATTGAAAGGGGAAGCGTGCAACATAATAAAACATTTGATTTCGGCTACAAAAGGATGATGAATTACATTTTATGCTGCAGAAGAAGGACCCAATGTGTGCACATCAACAGGTGCAGGTCAGAAAATGGATTAATTGCTAGATACAACAGAGTCTGCACACCCTTAAGCTACAATAAGTCATTTTTATCCTCTTTAAAAGAGCTTAAAAGCGTGCAGACCTTTGTACCCTCATATTTGACGCCCCTTATCAGCTTCTTTTTCGAAACATTCTTATTTTTCTATCTAATAGTG
Organism: Macroramphosus scolopax; assembly: GCA_901007825.1. Classification (NCBI taxonomy): domain Eukaryota; kingdom Metazoa; phylum Chordata; class Actinopteri; order Syngnathiformes; family Centriscidae; genus Macroramphosus; species Macroramphosus scolopax. Next base: position 18,077 of record CAAKHC010013629.1, on the reverse strand, counting down.
TGTGAAAGAGTGATTTCAAGCATGCAATGACCTCCCTTATCTTCTTCTAATTATCATTTCCACAACATCTTTGCTCCGTGACCCCTTTCTATTGGTCCGGCTCAAACTCTCTTTGTGTTTTTAAATGTCTCGCATGCTCTCTCAAATCATTATGCAAGCCGATAATGGATATTTGTTGTTTTTCTCCTCTTGTACGAAGTGCTGATGGCTGATTGCATATGACTTCAACCCCCTTTTTGCATTTGTGTATTGGGATCAAGCACGCATTTATTATTCACCGTAAGTTTGTATAATTAGGGAAATCCAACTTCCTTTGTTTGCTTTCTATTCTTGTCTTTTTCGTCTTTGTACTCCGGCTTCTGTGGCTGCTTGTGCTTATGATATTAGAAAGTAAACACTGAGTGAGTAGATGGTAACTTCTGTCAAGTAGTTGGTCACGCAACAGAGGGGAATTATGACTTTGTATGATATATACAGTATGTGTCCACGTATGTGCTCGGCAGAGTATTTGCAAACTATTTCTACAAGTAAACTTTGTATTTGACCTCACCCGCAGCAACATTAGCAGAAATAGAGAAGCAGCTTCCTTTCAGTGTGTACTATCTTCTTGTGCTTACATGAGACCTCTAAACAGCTTCTGCATTGCTAAATGAGTTTTCCATCATGAGTGCGTCATCAGTATATCATAAAGCTTTGCATAGCTTCGCTTATACAAATAGCACTCATTGTTGCACTTATTACAACGTGCAACCATGTCGACAGTCTCCTGCACCACACAATTATCTCGTGGAAATGTCCAGTTCTTGTTGCCATTAATCCACTTCATTCATAAATAATAACTTCCTGTTTTTACTACGGTCATAATGCATGGCATGCAAGCAGCACTTACCATAAAGTCAACGTCCTGTCAAGATGCCTGTAATGTAAACCTGATGAAGATCAGGAACACTTTCGCGGTGAGTACTCCAGGAAGTAATCAATGGCCACAAGCAGCGTCAATTTAGTGCAATAAAATGTGCAAATATTGCATTTTGAGTGGACAAATTTGAGTAAGCCGTGAATCCCCCCCCCCTGCTGTGGCTCAATGTCCCTCCAGTTTGAGAATCCCGTCTTATCATTGATGCAATATTTCTACAAAACAATATTTGAGTCGGTACAATACATCTGGTGTAATTTTCTCTTTCAGCCTGTGCTGTGAACAATCTCAGTTTTGCATGTTTATACAAGGACTGTTTTGGATATTTAACTGGAGGCAAAATGATTATGTATGTGCTTCACAACCTCCTGCTCCACATCCTTTGAAAATGCTGAAATAGTGCAGGGTCCCTGTGGGAGTTTCCAAGGAGGGAACCCAAAACACGGCAGCCTCGGTGCACAGAGAGCTGCTCCCATGACACTTTTTCACAGGAGAAGAGGATTTATCCTGCATGGGGGAAGCAGGATCTTAGATCTCAGCATCTGCTCTCCATCTTGGCACTGTCAGTGCTTGAAGCAAGGCGCGTCACCACTGTTTGATAAAAGATTTATACCCTTTCAGACATGTTTTTAGCAAACCCCATCTCCTGCGATTTGCTGAAAGATGCTGAAGGTAGGGGAGTGTCTCAATTGTTTTGCTCCTGTTTTTCAATATCTAAATTCCCTCAGCAAAAATCATTACATTCCTAAACTTTTGATTTTCAGCTTTGGATTATCGTCAGTGAATGCATGATTGGACTGCAGTTGAACTTCATTCACTCTCTATTCTAAACAAACGTTGAAAAGCCTCTATTCAGCACATTTGCATTTGAATTGGGGATGCTCACTGCACCGGCCGACCGCGGCTGTAGCTGTTGGGCGTGAGGATTTGTCTCCCCACATTTATTCAACAAATGTGCCTTTTTTTTTTTAATCAAGCCTTATGTAATAATAATAAAACACCCCCAAACCAAACGAGTACTTTCTGAGAGGATGCCAGTGCATTTAAAAGAAATGTGGTAAATTTAATAATGTGACCCCGAGGCTAAATATGAAACATTTAAGGTACATTTGCCGGTTGATTTTGTTTTCCTATGTACATGTATTTATCTTATACACTAGATAGTATAGACAAAATCAAAATAGTGTCATTAAAGTGTAACAGCTTCAGATTTTAAAATGATAAGCTACAGATTAACGAACTTTAGCAGTTCCCAGGAGAGAAGAATGTATTTGATAATGAATCTAATTCGAAGGAGAATTTAAAAGACATCACATTTAAAATACTTATATTCTTACACCCGGCATGTAATTTCAGGTTACAGACAGCCTTTCACAACACGTACCTCTTGTGGGCAATATTTACATATTTGCATTTAATATTCACAAAGTATTTTTGTTCCTAAAGTATATTGTGATCTTTAGAATAATAATGATACCACCACTGTATATCAAATGTTTCTTTTAAAACCTGATACTGTCCTCGAGAGAAAAATTAGAAGAGCGTGTACTTCTGTTCCAGTGACTGACGGCTGCAGAGGCAAAGGAGGAAGTACTGTGACGTTATTGTTGTACAGCAAAGTACTGCAGTCAGCCTTGATTTTCTGATAACCGTGACTGTGGTCGTTCCCCAGCAATTTTACCACGTAACCATGGCGATGAGAGTCTTTAACATCAACAAGGAAACCATTGCCTATTTTTGTGACCAGATCCTTATCACCTCCATAAACTATCAGTGTTTTAGATCAAGAAAACATATTTGAAACGGCGATTTATGCCCATGTTGAAGGAACTAACAAACCGTGTTGCCCTGACAACACTGAGAAGTGTCACGTCTTTCTGCAATTGCAAACAACTGTTTTTTTATTTAATTTGGAGGACTTGTGAAAAATGTTTCCATTTTATTTAATTGCAAGTGCACTAAATTGTTACCTGCTTATTCTCTAAGCTCCTGCGCTGCTCCCTGGTAATCAGGTATTTGTCTGAATGTAAACCAGTATTGAAAACCCATATGGACGAAATAATTGCACTAAACCGGACAAACGTGTTCTCCTTAAGTGCTCCTGTTGTTATTTCTCTTGAGCTGAACCTGATCACAACATGTGCGGGTAAATCGTGCAGCGCATGTGGAGAACCGATTTCGCCAATGAAGGAAACATTAACCGAGGTTATAATAAGACAGGCAAATCGAGCGAAAGAGAGCACAGCGAATGTAAATTATACTTCCAGGAAAGCACATCCACCTGAGTGGAATCTTTACCACTGAGGGTATGAGTCTGCCTGCCGGGCCGCCGCGGACAACACCAGAGGCTTTTAATTGGTCTCTCTGTCAGAGAATCTGAATGCAACCCTGCTTGCAACCCTTTAAGTCTCCTCTGGTTTGCAGGGTAGAAGCCTTAAGGAGTTCCAGTTTTTATATAGAGTCATCAAATGTGGATGAACAAGTAAAGGATTAATGTGTCATTCAAAAACACTCCAGTATTAGAGGTCAAATTGGCTTTCCCGATGTTTTTATTGAGCAATGTCAGGGATTAGATTGAAACAAATTACTCGCAGCTTTTTCAATGACTATTGATATTTCCTCAGAGAGCGAGAGAGAAGTCACGAATCATTTCAACACAATGTGACATCCAGGAACACGTGGAATCAAACATGAACTACAGTGGTTTTAGTGGGTCTGGAGAGTGAACCTTTTATAGGAGTATTTGTTTGTAGTTGAGTCATCACATGTGAATGTGGAAGCGGTGAATCAATGCTCAAGAAACTCGATGGACTTGCTCACAAGCACATCATTGTTGCGTCTCAGGCGGGCTGCATAGAGAGGTCTCCACTCAATTGGAGAGGGTACCGCCAGTCAGGATTCAGTGAAGGCTGGGGACCTGACCTCTGACCCCTGGAAGAGGAATGTGGCCGGTGTTGGCAAGGACGCCTTGTTTAGACAGACAGAAGAAATAGACAGCAAAGTGGGGGCCTCAACCGTCCCTGAATGCAAAGATGCCGCCATTATCGGAGGGAATATTACACGGCATTCAAGAAATACGTGTTTTGTTAGAATCTGCCTCCTTTTGGTAGTTATGACCATGAATCCTGCAGGATTACAATATGTTCTACTCACCTAGGAAATAAGGGCAAGACAAAGCATGTGCAGTCCAATGACATACAGTGTGTGTTTTGCAGCCAGCTAACATTTCCAATGAGAAGATTTTCAAAAGAGTAAAAAAAAAAGAAGCCAGGACAAGATAAACACCCATTCAGACATTGCATTGGCGTTCCATCTGTATCTGGATACTTGGAACAGGAGTACATGCATTGATGGAGAAGAAAATTCAGAACTCAATGTGATCGGATAGGTCGCACCTGATTGGCTCTCGGCCATGTATAAATGTCATGGGTGAAAATCCACAAAGCGGGTTGAAAGATCACCTGCCTTCACGTTTTTGTGCAGCTGTGATCATAACTAGCAAAAGACACAAGTAGCAGAGTAGCTTGACTAATGCCCATCGATGACATCACTTCCCTTGACGTTCGGCAGGTCGACCAGCTCAGCCTGGCTAATTTGCATATGGAGACCTGATTACAAGGTGAGTTGAATCAATTAGATCAATCAATCAATCAATAGAATTTCCACATGAACCATAAACCCGAACTAATCGAGACATTACCAGGAGGAGCTGTGTGTGTGAATGCAAACGTCTCAATCTGTTGGACCTGCCTATTAAACAAACATTCACCTGCCAGCTCCCCATTACAAACTCTGTGTCGCCTCTTATTTCGGCCATGTGTGAATGGAGCAGGTCATGTTACAGTGAATTTAGTTGAGCGAATGGACTCATGGATGATCAATCAATACGTTCCGATGTTCTTAGCCAAGAGGGTTCAGTGTTCTGTGAAAATGTCTGTAACTGTAAAACTCGTATCTCGTTATAGAAGTAATAGAAGTAAAACACAGAGTGTATACATCTCAAACATCCCACTCAACTTACAGGAACGTCAGCAGAATTACTGCGGTCCATCTATAAGACCAGATTAATGGTTTGTGGAAAATGAAGGAAATGTGAATTGTCTCTGTTAAAAAGGCACATGAAAAATACAGAGCCAGAGATTTAAAGAGGTTGTCTAATTAGAGCTGGAGATAGGCAGGCCCACTCATTATCAGGCCATGCAGACACTGTATGAAAATGGGGTTGACATCGATGAGTAATTGCATTACCCCTCACCTCCATCTCCCGTACGCAGGCACACTGCAGCAATATGCAAAGGCGCTGCTGATTAACCCACATGGGCTAAAAGTAAGATAAACCACTGCCTATGTGACAAGCTCATATTTAAAGACACACACATGTTAGGGTGGTGTCCCGTCTCTATCAGCCCCTTTGTTTTTTTGACGTTCGTCTCCCTGTGTTTCGGTGTGTGTGTTGTTGGGCGTGGCCTTCCGCTTCCCGTTCCTGCCGGTCCATCTGCAACCCTCCATTTCATCTCCTCATCCACTCAGCAAACTGCTGCAGTATTTATACACCAGGCGCTTCACTCCACTCTTCCGTTCATCTCTTCACCTACGTGGTGAGCGCGCAGGCCAAATCACTGTCTGTAGGTATTAATCGTGTCAGTTTCCTGGGTGTCTAATAACCCTTGTTTGCCTGTGTCTCAGGTCTGCCTCCGCCTGTCTGCCATCTACCTGCCTCGCCATGCTCGTCTCTGTAATTTAAAGATTTAGCTCTGTCAACTGCGTGCAGACTTCCCGGCCTCCACAGTTAATCCTGGCTCAGGGTTCTGTTCAACCTCCAGACGTCTTGGCCACTGACCATCCTCCACCGCCGTGCAAAGACATCACGACCTTTAACTGTGGGAGTTACCTGTGTCGGAGGGCCTCTGTGGGATCAGAATGTTGCATTGACTTCTTAATGACCCAAGTTTGGTTTAGATTGCTGCAGACGGGACCATGCAAACCTCTCTGCAGCAATATGATGCAACAGGCTTTTTGCTGTTCAGCTCTGCTGTGCGTTTCCATTGTACTTTGCAAACCAGTGGGACGGACGTTGGCTTATTTACCCACATGTTCCCTCAGAAGTTCTTAGCTGGAAAACATTTGAAGTCGCCCTGAACCTCCGAAACATAATTGGTAAGGTTTTTTTGGGAAATATGTCTGACATGCTTCACATCACAGCACGCGCATTTGACTAATGCACTGACATGAATGGGACATAATAGCCGGCTGGATGAGAGGAAATCAATTCTTTGTTTAGGAAAATGGCAAATTGTTGCCTCTGAATCCGGCCTCACTGCAGACAGATGACCGTGGTTTTTGTTTTGAAAAATGCATTTTGCTTTCACTAATTGCAGCGGCAAGCCGCCTCTGAGTGGATCCAAACACATTGGAGACAGTTTTCACTGCTTTTGACCTCCCGTAAATTTGCAGGGCTGATATGGTTACGTTACACACTGACGATTGAATTAAGGAGGATTACAATTTAAGAGCAGTGGAAAAGGCACGCAGAGCTTTTGATAAGTATCTCAAAAATATTCTCCTTCTCCGCAAGGACTTCTAAAAATAGGACGGCGGAGTCTTTTCTAAATGCTGAGTGGTTTGATTATGATGATTTCTATATTTGTATGGTTGCCTCAGACAATAAAGAAACTCCTCCTGACAGTCATCTATTTCTATTTCTATCTATTTCTAAGTCCAGCTGTGGAAGTCTAACAGGAGGGAGAAGCTATTTAATCATCTGCATCAATGCTGCCTCAAGGACCACGTACGATGGCCTTCATGCAGTTTTGGTGTACGTTCAGCTGCCGGCTAAACAGCCACAGATTCCCCCCGTTACGTCTCCTCGCATTTTATTTAAGGCACATTGGTGCTATCGATGAACCTACTATCTGCCCAGCAACACATGGCATGCAAAATTAGGGAACTAGCTGGGGAATATTGTGAAACATTGAGACTCTAGAGAGCCAAGTATTTCCCTGAGGAGCTTTGGGAGAAACAATACAGCTGGAAGGAAGAATATTGGAGGTACATTTGTGGCCAGACACATGAGCCGCTGGATGCACAAATAATGACACTTTGCTTGTTCATCATATAGAGTATCGACTTGACTTGTTGTGCTTAAAGCTTAAAAGAAGTCTTTGACTTTCATCCCACGACGTGACGGCACTACCCTGGTATTTATTTCCAGTTTGAAGTCTGTTTATTGATCAAGAAAATAATACACATATGAACTCTGAAACTCAGCTGAGGAGAGGAGCACTGGACCTTTCTATAGAGGAAGGAGCTAAAATGTCAGTTTTAATTGGTTGCAGTTGCTTAAACGTTCTCTCTTTTAAAGCTCAAAGCATTCTTCTGTCGCTCAATGTGAAAAGGTGCTTATCTAATATGATATTCCGTGATTTTCAACTGATGGCCAAAACAGCTGCATACATTATTCGTTCCTGTAATAAACACCATCTGTGTCTGATTTACTTTTAAAAGGTTGCTCGGAGCCAATTGGCCTCTGTGATAAAAAGCCATGCGACTGAAAGCTGTCGCAGCAGAGCAGGTCTGTGCTGAATGGCACAGTGAGCTCATCTCCATCTGAAATGCATGCTACAAAAGGTAAAATTAGCTGAAAGGGTAATTGTTTCGAGCGAGGCGCGGAGAAAGTGAGCGCGAGACGCAGCAGAGCAGGGAGACGACAGCTTATCAAGTAATGAACTAGCCTGTAAATGTCCCACGAGTTCCCACAACAACGCCGTTTCCACCTGAAGTGATAACAAATTCCGGGCATTGCACAGCAACATTATATACATGTTGATAAACAGGAACATAAAGGAGGCGGTTCAACCTGTTCTCACTGATTAAGACCATTTCATGCCATTAGAAGTCTCCCTTCACGGGAACATTTTGATTTCCGTATTATTTTCTACCACGTAGGAGTGAATAAATTAAACGACATTCAAATTCACCTTCAAACCAACGCCGACCAGACGAGTCAGTGTAACCTGAGACATGTCGAGCTTATTTCAACGTAAGCATGACAGAGCAAAACATGTAAACACTAAATAGAGGAATTTAGATATTTAGGGTTTTTTGTTATTCGTGACATCTGGCAGGTTTCAGGGTCATTTGCATTGTTTGTTGCAGATTCTTAACAATGCCAGACACCGTGCCCTCCTCTGCTGCGAGCCCTGACAGCAGCGACTCTGTCACCACCCCGCTGCCTCTCTCTGCAGCAGAGGATGCATTGTCATGGACACGGCATGAGACAAGAGAAAACTGGTTAGAAACAGTGCCGACTGTTATGGTAATGTGTGTTTTGTTTGGAGGTGTGGTGTAAATGTGGGTGTGGCTAATTGCACTATGTTCTCCGAGGTCACCGGGGTGCATAATCTCTGTGGCTTCTCCCTCAGAGCCTGAGGACATCGAGGAGATAATGTCAACCCGGCTTTGGGCGCCAAACAGATAACTGCTCCTTCTGCGCCCAACCGGTATTGTACCAGTAAAAACCTTCAGGGCTAAGTTGCACCAATCCCTTCACATTCCAGAGTCCGGGGGCTGGAGTCGTCTCTCCTCTGCAGTTCATCCGCTTGTGTTTAAACAGTCTTAATCAGATTGAGACTGTTGAAGGCTGGCTTGGACGGCCATTGTTGCCTTAAACAAAGACCCGCTCTCTGGCAGCGGTGCGAGCTGACACCTGTAAGGTGCTTCTTTCACATCCTGCAAACAAGCTATGAGGATGTGAGTAAGTAAGAAAGTAAACTTTATGTGACAAAGTGTTTTCCAGACAGAGGCAATGGAAGGGACGGAGAGAAAAGGAAGACGATATGCAAAACACAGGAGCAGTAAAACCGAACATAAAGCTAAAGTGCTCTGTTTGCAAAATGATTTGCTTCTGTCTCCGCAACTCGACAATGACAGATTTCATCACAGCAGGATATGGAAGATGCTTCTCCTATAATTGTTTTTCAATGGATACACTTCTGGCAAACACCGTCAGAAAAGTGGGGAGGGGAAAAAAAAACAGACAGCAAATGTGTTTTGAAACCAAAGAAATCTGGTTGCTGCAACCACGGACATTAAGAGTCAGTATGAGGCGGCCGAGGGCTGGACAGCTGTAATGCTTCTCCCTCTCAGGCTGACGTGTTGCACCACATGTGTGCATGTGTGTGAATGAATCTGATCTTATTTGGTGAACCAAAGGGTTTATAACAACCCCCCTGCCGATATCTATTATTCCGTTAATTTCAGCCAATTAGAATTTATTCCTGTGAGAATCAACCGTGCTTCTGTCACACCTGATAGTTGGAGGGAGAAAAACAAAGGGTAACATCTAAGTGTCTGACACCCGAGACGAGTACCGGCGTTACGTAGAGAGCACATCTCAACATTTCTCTACTTTTGCAGCAGCGAATCTTCCGGGAAATGTCACACTGAATTGAGTTAAACGGGCCTATATGTGAGAAAAAATAATGATGTAGATGATTAATTATAGACCCATTTTTATATTTACTTATTCATTTGTTGAGAAAGTGTAAAAATGTGATCCAAAGACATCACATGTCTGGATATAAAAGCATACAAATGTAGCTATAAAACAAACCTATTCGTCTGGATATCGTTTAACATTGTTGCCCAGGCGACATCGCTGAAACCTCAGTAAACAGTAAAGCTGCCTCGCCACTGAGTGAAGCCTGCAAAACAGAATAAAAGCATTACCAATGCACAAAAGTGTGTTTCTATTTGTGAGTGACTGTCACCAAATGAGACCGGCACACAGATCGTGTGCAGCAGCGCATTCAGAAATATGGCACCCCCCAGAATAGACAATTCCTACTCACAGTTGGAGACAAGCATGAATTCAGAGAAGTTTGTATAGCTGTTTACTTCCCCTATTCCAAACTAGCTTCACTGGAGATGTGGGTTCTTTTGCATACTGAGCCAGATTTACGTGAGGCTGAACTGAGATATGTCTCTGCACGGAGAGAGAGAGCGATTGGCAAAGACAATGAGAGAATATAACTACGTATCTCTGGCTGTGAAGTGCAGATTTAAAATGGGAAGAAACAAATTTCAACTTTGCTCTCCCTCCCGTTTCCAATTGGTATTACTGTTTGCACGTCTGTTGCAAAGGCTGGATCGTCTTTCTCTTTCCTTTCCCAGGAAATCAGGATGTGAAACGATCAAAACATCTTTGGAATCAGGACAGCAGACGGATGAATGTTCATTGAGGAGGAAAAGGGAAATAGCTGTTGTTTTATATGCATAGACGGAGTTTGAGCATTGCTAACATGCGACGGAAAAGAAAACGGGAGGAAAAAAACAAGCGTTTCTTTCATTCATTATAATGGAGACATGAAAATCTGAGAAAAGGAAACTGTTTTTTTTATCATATTATATTCTACTCTTACAAAGTGAAAGAAACTGCGTAAAAGAGACGGCGATAATAGATTTTTCATTTTTAAAAACTTTTTCAAAGAAAATCAATGGAGAGAAATACGTTATCACCCTTTCCAGCCTTACTGGATTTCCAAGGCTGGACCTCCTTTGTGCTGTAAATACAGAAGATTCTTCATTTCCCCGGGAGGTTTCATACCAGGTGGTAGAAGGAAAAAAAAATGGCATTGTGAACGTCAGCCTGAAAGGAAACCAACCTGAACGCAGACGGTGTTATTATTCTACAGCCATTACACTGTGCAATCAACATTTACGTAGTAATGATGAGTTGAGGCAAAAAGCACGTAATGAAAAATGGAAGATAACACGGCTGCGATACGTTGTAACAGCTCTATCAAGGAAAACTACATTGTTCAAGAAGTTATACTACCTATTACTGCAGTACTCTCTGAGACTCGAATGACTAATGTTGGAGACGTTACTGTTCTCCATCTATTTTCTGCCCCTGGGTAAGATTATTAATAGATACAATGTACAGAAACATTGTTATGCTGATGATACCCAGATATACAGGATGACCCATTACAGGACAGTAACCATAGCAACCTAATTTAATCCACTGTCTGCCTTTGTGATATCATTGCTGGAAACATACAAGGATGTTTTTCTTCCTCTTTCAGATCCCTGTAATGCCTTCTACTCTGATATTACTCAGACTTCTCTCCTTCACCATCAACTCCTTCAGAATCAACTGCTATGATTATCACCGGCTCAAGACTGCAAGATCATAGAACTCCAATTCTGGCCTCACTGCACTGGCTTCCCGTTCATCTTCCCATTCGTTGTAAAATTCTACTGTTGACTTTTAAAACCTAGAAGACCTCTCAGATCAGCTGACAGGGGCCAACTCGATGTTCCCAAAGCCCGACTGGTGACCAAGACTGATGCAGTCCCGGCTCCCAAACTCAAACTGTACAGGAGGTCTGCTTAATGTACCACTTAAATCTCCTCTTAAAACATTCATATTTTCCTTTTCATCTTTTTGTATATTAATTTCTGTGTGTGAACACGCTCGCACGCACGCACGCAAACACGCACACACGCACGCAAGCACGCATGCAAACACGCACGCACGCACGCTAAGGAGACTTAGATTCCTGTTCTTCTTCAGCATGTCCAAACCCAATGGCAAAAGGCCCAGGGAGCTTCAATATCTCCTCTCCAGGCAATGATGTTATCGACCCCCTCTTGCCACTTCCCCTCAGCCGTCCCATTGTGCACACCTCTCCTTTGATTGTTTCCAACAGCAAGCTGTCACCACTATAACTTTCAATGATTGTACCATCTGAGCTTCCATTCCTCTTCTTCAACTCCGGCAGCATTCCTTGTATCATCTTTACGCCCACTTGTGACCTCATCCATTCTGTATGTCTGGATCTGCAGCTGCATCCTCAGAAGTCTTCTCCACAGCAAGAGTTTTTCAAGATTATCCTCTCTTTTATCTTCCTTAGTGTCAAAAGCTTTTACATCCACAGGACGGGACTCCAGACAAGAGCTTTTGCCAGCTCAAAATTCAAATTCACCACTCAGTTCTCTTGACTTGCACACACACGCCGTTCACACATCTATATGTCTTCTGTACTGGCAAATCCTTCTGACGCTCATGTTTCTGTGTCCTTCAGGGTTTTGATGTATGATCACAAAAACATGCACTTTGTTGCTCACTCAATCTGTTGGCACACAAATGTGACACCAAATGACTGCTAATACGAACGCTCTTATCTGCTGGATGTCGATGCTGTAGCCCCATTCAACAGCCCCGAAGCCTCCGAGCTTCACAAGCTTATAATCAATAACATTTTGCAAAAGGATAAGACCTCATGTAGCGATTTCACATTTGCTAAATCTCTCCATAAATGTATATATTACCTCCTCAGGAAGGCAGTGACTGACAGGTACTCCGTGGCAGCTACGGGGCATCGCGTATTGATCCCCGCTGTTGGGATCAATACGCTTTATGCTCCTAAATCGGATTATCATAAACTTGTGAAATCAGCTTGTCAAGAGCAGACGGGTAGTCTTGATCAGGGGCCTCTTACTGTGCTCTGAGTTGTTTTCCCTTCTGTGGCATCGGTCCCAGTTAAAATGCTCGAATAGAATTGAAATACTTTACAACATTTATTTCTAACAGAGATAATTATCAGGTGATTTTTCCTCCAGGATTGATAAAAGTCTTCCCCGAGACGTCAACATCTCGTGCGGCGACATGTTTCCCGGCTGCCGACTGGGAGCAGGATAATTGTAATGTATGTAAAGCCCAAACAGAACATGTGGCTGTGACATCATACATCCAGATGAAATCCAAAGTCTTCACTCCCGGCACATAAAAAGGGCGACAGAGGACTCAGTTGTTGTGGAAGAAAAAGACAATGTTGGTCTTTTAAATTTGATTTATTCGCTGCGTTCTTGACATTCATGGCATGCCCTTTTCACTCCAATATATCAAGAGTCTGCGTCTCACTTCTGCTGCTATCTACCTGCTTTAAAGATTTAAATGCGAACAGAATGTCAACCTGCTTGCACAACTTTGTGGTTGACTTTGAAATCCCAGCACACTGAGGGAGTTTTTCATTATAATAATAGATTTGCCATAACATGACTTATCTTTTGTTAAAGAGTTAATTTCATGGAGCGTTTGGGCGCTCGCACGTCATGAAGAGGAAGTGGTGTTCCCGAAATATTCACTGCCATATTGAAGAGGGTTTGACAAGAATTAAAAATGTAATTTGGATTTATTCTGAGTTGTTGTTCAAAGCAGCAGCCTGCAGCGAGCGGTGTTTAAGTACCGCCGATTCCACTGGCAACGCGCCGCCGTAAACTGACGAGCCAACAAATAGTTTCAGGCTGAGGTGAGACGTAAACAATGGTGACAGCTGACAGATGCTGGAGTTGCAGCACACCAGTATGCATGTTCAAGAATAATATCTCTACCTTTCATGTTGTCAGTGAGTTACATGTCTGCTTTCACACGCAGGTTATTTCTGGTGACAGACACGACCGAGGCGACCGGACTGTCGTTAGTGCATCACACCAAAAACTGCATCACACGCTGAGCACCAAATGTACCGAACGTTCCCTTGTCATCGACTCACCTGCAAAGTTTCGATCCAAAATCATCTGGCTAGACTTCTTTTTGATAAGAAACAAACTTGTAACTTGATGTAATGTCGACAATTATTACTCGGTGTCCTTATACGGGGGGAAAGTATTGAGGCACTTCAGTTCAACTAGATAACAAACAAAAAGAAATGAATTATGAATGCAGAGATATTGAAACCTCCTCAGTCTAAATGTCACGATACAGACAATGTCATCACACCTGGGTGTGTGCTTTGTTTATGCCACCTAATAAAGTTATGTCCTTTTCTGAGGATCCGTCTGTGAGCCAGCGAAGACTCTGCTAATAGTCACTGAAAGAAGTTCTCTGCAGCATCTTATTGAGAAGTTGAGTCACTTTCTTTCACCAAACACGACGGTTTCAAAAGGAATTTGTGTCCGTACATTAACGCTGACACGCTCCAACGTGATCAATAACATGATCAAATGAGGGAATCAGTACCAATGTGACAAGTTAATGGTAAACTATTGAGCGATGACTCGACGTGACTGCGAACGCCGTCTCCAGCTGCAGCGGTGTGTTTCTTGCATCCATCCACCACCCAGCCTGACTTCGAAGGTTGACCTTCTCGATACCTACAGACATCATCACATAACTGCCTTCGCTGCCGTTTGTATCAGAAGAAAAACCTTCTATATAAAACCTATTCAAGTGCAATTCGAGTGTTTTATTCTGCAGGCGACTGGGCTGGAGGCAGGATAATCCTGGCGGCTGAAGTTGCAGGTTACATCTCTTCTATGTGATAATATATCATTCATCACATTCACTTTCAACATCTTCAGGAGTTCCAAACCACTTCTCCTTTAATTTAGAGGGCAGACCAGCTTTCTCTGATTATTGTTTCTACCATATCATATCAAACTGTGGACATATTAAGCCGCAATCCAACATATAAACACCATTTAATAACCTGTTTAAAGCAATAACCGGGTGTGTTGACGTTTCCGTGTTTTTATATTAACAACAGTTCACAGAACTCCGTCGTAACCTGACTGCGATGGGTTTTACAGCCCACAGCTGTTCTGTTTCGGTTCACTCTCCCCTCAGATGCGTTTCCAAAGACAGGCAGGTGTTTTCGCTGAAACAGAACTAAAAGCTGACACCTGCCCATCACCCAACTGCAGACAGCTGGCCAAATTACTGGAGCATTTTGCAGCTAAAGAGCCCGACGCACAGGAGTGGCTGGAGAGAGAAATATAGAGCTCTCGGTATCTGTGTCTTCTGGATGAGTAAATAGCAATATTTTTCACACCTATTAGAAGCTCTCACGCCGAATGAAACCGTGCACAAGTTTATATTCATATTCAAAGATTCTTTTGGCATTGTGTGCATTTCAAAGCCACGAGGAACACCCTGGAAAGTATTGTGTTACTGATCAAGAGGCAGTTCCTATCGATCGCCTTTAATATCAGAGAGGTATGGATGCATTGAGGCGCTCAAACACAGATATCTATTCATCTTTTCTTCGTGTAAATGTGAGGATTAGTGTGTGTGAGTGGGGGGAGGGGAGGGGAGGAGAGGGGGGGGGCTCTACAGAGAGCAAGGAAATCAATAAAACACAGACTCCTTACAGAAAGAGTGGTACCTCTGCATCGACTCCGGGCTGCTCACACACTCAATCAGATTCACTAATGAAGCAATTATTGATCCAAAGTTGCCGCTGGCCATTAAGCGGACCTTCCCCTTCTTTGGCCGTGCTAAAAAAGTCAGGGCCACTGCTGTTTGACATAGTTTTTACCCATGAGCCTCTCACGAGTGGTAGGAAAGGAGGGGGGGGGGGGCTTCATGGGATGGGGGGAGAAACCTGCAGAGGGTCCAAATTAACCTGTGCGGCATTTTCAGCTTCAAGCAGGTGAATAAATGTGAAGAAGAACTGTTATACGGTAGAATAACACTTTCTGTTACTGCTGCTCTGTCAGCTCTGGTTACTGTTGTTATTGCATACGTTGTGACAACTCTGGACGCCATTAATCTCAAACACTGGTAATTAGTGCAACATGAGCGAGTGTGTGTATGGAAAGCGAGGGGGTGGGGGTGAACCCCTATCTGCAGCATCCTTGTATAGTATGACAGTCTACATTTCTGTATACTGTCAATGCCCGAGTCCATTCCAATGCAGGGTTGTTTGTTTCCCCCGCTCATAGCAGGAGCCGTGTCAGAAGACATCTCACAAGATGTCAGAATAGGAGAGCTCATTCTTTCATCAAATAAAAGACAGCAGGAGCTCGTACAGTTCCTCCAACATGACGGGATATATTGTAATTCATTATTCCGTGTGTTATCTCTTCCTCCATTCATGGGTTGCGACTGAAAATGCTCTCCTGTGAATACAAAAACCAACCCGAGCTGCATTTATTTCCACCGAACAGGAAAAAAGCAAGTCTTAGCACAAACTGTTCATAGATTTTCGTGTAGATGATGTTGCTTCAGCGAATTTGCCGGTTTCTTTGTGGCGTACGAGATTTAGCCATCGAACACCACACCTGAAATCCCAATCATGAGCAAGATGTTATTGTTGGGTAATTGAACACACGGCTCCCAGCCTGGTCATCAGTCATTCTCATTCACTTTCACTCACAAGGAAAAAAAGTTCTTTTTTTTTTTTCTCGGCGCACTGAGGCAAGAAAAATATTGCTCTGCGGTTAACTTCTAATCAAATTGCATTAGGTTTTCACAGCCTGTGCCCTCACTCCATTTGCACAAACCATCACAGACCTTCATGCATTTCACACCCAGGGTGAGGAGTGCTTGCTTCTTCAACCCGTTAGATTTCACCATGGCACGACCGGCAGTGCACACATGCGGACACATTTGATGTTCGGACAAGCATGATGCCATTACAGCATCATTTTATTTGCAGCCAGTGTGTTTTAGGGACATTTTACCAACTCCTGAAATGGAAGCTTGGTGTGTGTGTACGGCACCTTTACAGGAAATGACCCACAACAATAGTGAGTATCTATTTCACATGGGAAACCTGACTTGAAACCACGGCACACCACGCAAGTAAAAATAGAGACCGACTGACATACCGGGCCTGAACACTCTGTACCTCTCGTTAATTCAAGTCATTAGCCGTGTCTTTTATATATAGTTATCAATTATAGTTGAGCTGCACGTGAATGTGCTCAATGAAATAATTGAAAACTAAAGAGATAGGAGCAAGGATTTTAATAATTAATTATTGCTTAATTATTTATGTGGAAAATTTCTTCATTATAATTAACTTTGGACCCACATCCGATAGCCTAATTACCATGAACCTTCTGTCATCTGCCTGCGAGGCATGAAGCAGCAGTGTGATGCTTCTAGGTAACAAGGCTGTGTGTGTGCGTGTGTGTGTGTGTGTGTGTGTGTGTGTGTGTGTGTGTGTGTGAGTATGTATGTGTGTGTGTGTATGTGTGAGTGTGTGTGTCTGTGTGTGTGTGTATGTGTGAGTGTGTGTGTGTGTGTGTGTGTGTGTGTGTGTGTGTGTGTGTGTGTGTGTGTGTGTGTGTGTGTGTGTGTGTGTGTGTGTGTGTGCGCCAGGTATTTCTCATGCTGTGGGAACTCAAAACAAGTTTCCATAATGTTGATGTTGGGACGAAAACTTTAAGGTAAGGGAAAGGGTCCAGGATTGTATGCAAGCAATGTCCTCTAAAGTGATGGAAACACAACTTTATGGTGTGTGTGTGTGTGTGTGTGTGTGTGTGTGTGTGTGTGTGTGTGTGTGTGTGTGGTTGTGTGCACATTGGAGGCATCAGAGGGACAAGATAACGCGTACGTTTGCTCAAGTACGCCTCCTTTTATTCCTGAAGACTTTTACTGTGTTTCAGATGGATGTATTGTCGGGTTCTTTCCTCACTTTAGGCACATGATGGCTGTACAGCACAGTTACTTTTCAGATTAGGATCCATCACCCAGATAAGCTCATGAAATGTCACCGCTGTTACTAACAAAGACCAGAAATAATTTAAATGCCAACTTCTCAGGAACTCTCAACCATAATCTTACGTTTTTTTTGACATGGAACTGACATTTAATCAAAGATGTGTGTGTACGCTAAACGAATGACAATCCCACCCATTGCAAAACATGTTTTTTGGTGGGGCGAAGGTAATCTGAGATCATTGTTTTCCTTATATTTTGGTATTTTGCATTAATCTTAGGCATGACTGCAGGATACATCCTGGCTAAGTGTGCACACGTGTCTATATATATATCTGTGTGTGTGAGTGAGGGTGTAGCTGGAAAGAAAGAAAGAATGGGGGAGATGTTTGAGATCAGAGTAAAGGGATTGAGAAGGAAGGAGAGGGATGGGAACATGGGGGGGTGTATGTGAGTGTGTGTGAGGTGGGGGGGGAGCACTTGTGTGAAGGAGGAGGGTATGCGTGCAGCTGGAGGGGAGGGCGGCGGCGTGTTGGGGATGGGGATGGGTGGTGTGTGTGTGTGTGGGGGGGGTGGGGGCGGAGCTGCACAGAGTAGCCTCCTCCCTCGCGCTCGTCTGCGTGCCCCTCGCAATTACCTGTTCCTCCAGAGCTGATGCGAGCGCGAGTTCGTGAGCACACAACCAGTTTGCCAGAAGAGGCGAAAAACTGA
>CAAKHC010013628.1:27151-80949 GCA_901007825.1 Macroramphosus scolopax | reverse complement strand
AACTACAGCATAAAATGATTAGCCACACACACACACACACACACACACACACACACACACACACACACACACACACACACACACACACACATCCAAAGCACACAGGCTGTAAAAATCTGCTGAGCAAACACTCCTCACAGACAGCATTTCTCCTCCTTTTGATATATTCCGCTACACCTCTCCATCCAGCAACCCCCCTCTCATGCATTCATTTGAAAAACAATTGAAATAAAAGAACGATTTCAACCTTAATCTCCCATCAATCTTATTGATCTATACCAGCCTAGAAAGCCAGTGAGATTCTAAGCAGCGGTGCAGATCATATTTCCTCGATGAGGTCTAGTTAACATGATGGCATGTAGACATTAATGCGCTGCGACCTTAAAGGCTCTGAAACAACCTTGTGCAGATCGATAAAGTAACACAGGTGATGAATCACTGGGAGCTATTAATGCTCAATATCATCCGTTCACAGACGACACTCCTGTAGCATCTGGGTCTCATGAAACATCTGGGCACTGTATTCCTGCTGCACGAACTACCCCTTTACCGACATATTTTCTCTAAGCTGAGGGCCAGCCATTGTCTTTATTTCCACAAATCATTTACATTTTAAAAGGCTGATATCGGTCCCTTAATGGTTAATAAGGAGCTTCCAGCGATGCATACGGGAATATTTAAGTAGTTAAGGGAAAACACTTAGAGATCAAACGGTTTTCACTTAGAACATTCGACAGAAATCGAATGATTAACGGTGATTTTATGCGAGTGTTTTTTTCCTCTCTCAGGCATCCTTTGATGACAATATGAGGGCAACCTCAGCCTCGGCGGTTCAACGACTCCAGGCGCTGACAAACCAGTGGAAAACTTTTTATTACTGCGACTGCAGCCGGTAGCCAAAGCAAACCACAGGAGAATGTATAAATAAATGCTTACATCACTTCCAATTCATGTGAAACACTGACAGTAGGAATTCAAAACTCATTAAACCGAAGTGCAAACATGCCTGCATGTCACCAGTTTATCATAACGAGACAAAGATGTAATCCGTTTCGAAGTAGGCGAATATCTCTGCTGTCATACGTAGTTTTAAGAGGGTGACGTATGGAGTCCCTCTAACTGTCCTCCGCTCGCTCAAGTAAGATATATTAACAGCTCAGCGTACGGTAGAAAAATGCACCTTATGCAGCTCCTTGGACAATTTATGGTTATGACCTGCTATCACTGCACGGTCTCCATGTGAAAACTGCCAACTTTCCACAACCTCTATGTTATCTCTCTGCGTTCAATCAAACCTTCAGCGTTGCAGAAAAACCATTATCAGGCTGGAATAAAATCACATTCAACGATATTACTTTTACAGCGCAGTAAAGGAAACGGCCTCCATATATGGAGGGTGAAGTGTCGATTTGTAGCAACTCTCTGCAAAGATAAACAGTGTCACTATTTAAAAGTGGGGAACATAAATAGAACGGGACATGAACATTCCTCCTCATTTCATTATGGATAGGTTACTCTACAACTTCCTATTCTTTTAATATTAATCAGTACATCGACTGTATGTATTCAGCAGCGATTCTCCCTCTTCTGCCGTGCAATCAACCGAAATAAAAAGGAAACCGCAAACATTACACACTGATGTTCTGTCCACTGAGGACTTTCCCTCCTTTGGCAAGAGGATGCAGATCGTTCTTACAGCAGCAGATCCTTTTATTCACCGAAGCCATCGCATGTTGGCCTGTGTGCAGCTGCAGTTGCAGAAAAAGTGCAGTTATTCTAAACTCCAAGGTGAAAGTGCAACTGTTGCTCCAAGTCAACGACGCACTTCGTTTCAAAAAAAGAAAGATTTAAGAATTGGAAAGTTTTGATGCCTAATTTAGTAACTCATTGCAGTGTACATGGGATGTGGCGTGTAGAACTTTATGGAGGTGAGTTCCTATCTGACGTGGAATAACATGGTATAGTGTTGCCACTTGACAGGATTAATAAAGTTGCCACGATGCCAGTAAAAGCATTTCAAGCTGGAAAAGGTTTCCTAAGATTTATTGCACGTTTACCATGTTCTGCATTCCTCAACATGTTTGGTCTCCCAAGGCAAACATTAACGCATCTGTCAGTCATTCTCTTACTATTCAAACCGCAGTAATGTCCATTCCACTCGGAGCGACGTCAGCAAGGTCGGGTCAACACTTTGAATGGTTAAAGCCACCAAAAAAGGACAGTCCGAACCTTTTCCAAACACTTTGACAGCCTATAAACATCGGACGCTAACCATCAGTACCCGCTCTAACAGTGAAACGTAAAACGATTTAGGATTTGGAACATCGTGGAACTGTTGCGGAGCCGCAGCTGGTAGCCATTTACATGGATAACGTGCCAGACCAACATAAATCCTTCACACAAACATGCATATACAAATATATTGTACAACCACAGCAGATCACGGATAAGTTAATCATGAAATATTATGGCTGTTGGCACCTTTTTAGTAGAAAATCACTCCACAAATCAGAAGGAGGGTTCCAAACTGTTCGAAACATGCCCCTGGCTACTTGCACTGTGGATTTAGAACTTATCTGCCTGGACAGTAAAGCCATAAAGGCTCCAAGACACGCAGGATCATATACCAAATACAACCTTCAGAACGCCATTACTCTGTCAATAACATGTTGTGAATGCTGCAGAAGGGGAATGTCTTTGGAATTGCACGACAGTCTTTAGTCGATTTTGCAGCGACTGTCCAACGCTGGAATATCGTGCCTTTGTCACGCATCCCCGCTCTGAATATAATGCAGAGACGGAATGTTCTGCCATTAAGCTGGCAGCCCCGGTTGTCACGGCACTGAATCGATGCTTGTGTAAAAAGGGAGAGCTGGAACAGCGAGACAGCTCTCTCTAGATGGCAGGGCTGATGTGCGACACATCACGCATCTGATTAAAGAACGCCGGCGTTCAACACCGAGACGGTATTTTACCAGCTGTGTTTGTTTCAATGTAAACAATCAATTCATCACGGCGGAGTCATTTTTTATTGCAGGATACCTCTGTAGAAGTGGCTTTTTTCTCGTTCCATCTCTAAGATATTCTCATTACAGCGTGTTCCCTTCCATTAAGCTGTGTCACGCTGTGTTCTATCTCTGAGACGGATGATCAAACCGGTGGTTGAACAGTGTCGTACGAAAGGAAATAAAT
This sequence comes from Macroramphosus scolopax, assembly GCA_901007825.1. Taxonomy (NCBI): domain Eukaryota; kingdom Metazoa; phylum Chordata; class Actinopteri; order Syngnathiformes; family Centriscidae; genus Macroramphosus; species Macroramphosus scolopax. The sequence goes on along the minus strand of CAAKHC010013628.1, from coordinate 77,757 downwards.
CAATTCAGCTTTGGTTGCATTGGTCCGACGTGACGGCAGAGTCTTGTTTGGTCTATTAATAATCCCACCGCATGAGGGTTGACCTTTCATCTACTGTACCACAACAGCATAAACACAAATGGAGAAACAAGGCTTCTGAAACTGTGAGGAGAAGGTCACATGTCTATTCTGACTGGCTGTAACCCTGCAGGGCTTCCTGGGGGGGGGGTGTCTATTAGATCCTTAATATACTACAATAACATGCTTACAGGAGCAAACAAGATTTGATTGGATTAACACTATTTTCCCGCGGTTGCTGCCCTTTGGTGTCCCTGAATATTCAGATGACGTCTGGAGATAAACATGAGAATCACGCCCGACACTTAGCAGGTTGATATAACGCAGAAGACATAACATTCAAATCAACTGCCTGGCGTGATCTGCAAATAAATGTGCACACAAGGTCGGGATGAATAAGCGTTGTTATTTCCATAAAAGAATTCCAACAAATGAGAGACTAAACCCTCTCATCTCGATTGTGTTGTTAATCCAGTGGCACTCTTGACTCGAGCGCAGGAATCTTTTGTGGTTGTTGGCACACGTGCGGCCAACAGAAGCTGCCTGAATCCTCCGGTTCCTGACAGCGAACTCACAAATATAACTCAACAATTCATCCACCCAGTGAAGTCATCACGATGGAGACTCATCAATTCCATTTCAAGCTGCCTGTTATTTGATGTTCTGAAAGACATGACTGATGACACTTGATCAAGCTGACAAATGACTTCAGAGATATAAAACTCTGCTCGACTGCCAAGTATGTGCGGAAGAATGCGATATGGTAAACATTAGGGCTCAGGAATATATATTTCAGAGTCATATAAGGGGCTGAAGGATGGAGCTGGAATATGGGAATGAAGCAGACCCCCTCCATATAGCATGACTTATAGTGATGAGGTCATACTTTGATTTACATCCTACAGCTGCTGAAGGTATTTGGACGGGCTTTAAATCGGAGTCGCAGAGATAAATTTATCCTGCACAGTTCAGTGCAGCATTCTTTGATGATATAGAAAGATGATTTTTGGGCAGTTGGAATTTATAGTTTCTGGCGTGCAAGATGCGTGTGTCTGATGTGTGTGTATTATATTTATATATGTGTGTATTATATTTGTGGCGGAGTTTATCCGAATATTCTAAAGAGAAATAAAGAAGTAAAGAGTATGTCACAGGATGGATTACTTTCCAGAAAACACTCATTGAAGCTTTAATTCATAACTTGATACCAGTTAATATTCATCAGTTTAAATGGAAAAGTTGAGTAGTAAAATTATTATTCATAGTTTTCTGTTCACAATGAGATAAGAAAAAGAGGAAAAAAACAATTTCTAATCTTGTATTGATTACATCCCTGTCCTCCGTCAGTCAACATGTCCTGGTTGATGTGAATGGGATCAAAATAAATCAAGAAGTACTTCTAATTTTAACAGGAATTTAAATTGATTGAATTGATATTTGTAGATAACGATGACTAGAAAAGACTATTGAAGTTCGTTTAGACTTTTAGAATTTATCTTTTAAATTAGTCTCTTCAACAAAAGTGTATTAATGGGAGGAGCCAAGTAATCAAACAGATCAACAGCTGCATGTCAGTCCAGGTGTTCCACATGTTTTGGGTTACACAGCGACGTCATGTGACAGAGTGTCATTTGTTCAACGTGGATGAAAAGAGAGCGGCTCAACAACAACGAATTTTGAGTCAAGTGACTCAAGTTACGGGGTTCGTTTGGAGCCTGATACTTTCCACTTGTGTTTGGAAAAGGTCCATTGGTGACTTCAAGCCTGCAGAGAAAGTGTTTGTAACTCCACGTTCTCCTCGGCTCATGACAAACTTTCTAAAGAAGCTTTACCGAAGGAGCACGCTGAATGTTAATGAATGAATATTAAGTATTTACATCTTCATATATTTCATCCTGTTTGGGAGTAATATATGTAATCATGTTAATTATTTAATCAGCGCAGCGGTGGTGGGAGGTCTTCACTGATAACAATAATTAATAATCCTCCTGCACTTACAGCTCAGTCGAAGCTGCCCTCATTTCCTCATTTTCATTGTCTGTTTGTTAAAGAGGTGAAAGAGATCAAGACAATAGTTTAGACTGTAACAAGACCTCGAATAGCCTGAAAACAACAATATTTTAAAGTTCAGTACTCACACAACCGTGTTACATTGTCGTGGCTTTGTAGTTTCCATTGATAATTCAATTACACCTAATATTACAATTGCTGCAACTTAATGTACATTTATTTCATTATATTTTGTGTGTATAAGATATTTCAATGACTGTAGGCCAGGACAAGCCTGCAGAACAATAACATTACATCAAACTGGTATTTTGACCCAAAATTGTCATTTAACAAACACTGTGCTTCCTGTGATTTGAAGATTGCAATATTGCAAATCCAATTTAATTTTAAATAACTGTTCAGCGCTGCTGTAGCGTCGACAAACCAGAACGGTGACCTCATATCTGAGGTACTTTACACTTTCATTGAGTAAAGTGATGAAGAGTTATTATGAGCTAAAACTGGCAGGTCAGGTCTCTTAAGTAATATTCATCCTTGCGGAAAACACACATGCATATAATTTACTATGAGAGCTTGTCAAAGCAAAGTTAATCATTCACATTAAGCCTCCATCATTAGTGCTTTCCTAGCCTGGCCAAGCAGCAGCTAACGAGCCTCATAGGAAACTGCAGAGCGATTTTATAGAACAGAAGTCCATATCTTTAAGACTCCATGTCTACAGACAGTGTTCTCCATTTCAGCACGCTTTGACTAAACCATATGAAGAAAAATAATCAAAAAAAGCAATCTTTAAATAAAAAATGTAGCTTTTCTCATTGTAGTCGATAAAAGAAAAATATCCGTGTGGGTGTTTGAATGCTCATCTGAAATGAAATCAGGGACCAAATAGCAGGACTGTATGGAGGGAACAATACTTGCCTTTGTGAGCTTCCTGTGCTTTAATTATCTGTCTGGCGCTAATGCTCACACAGAAGTGGCTCATGAATTAATGAATCTTTTTAAAGCCCTTTTTTTTGCTTCAAGATGAGTAAAAATGGGACTCAAATGCCCCGGTGACAGACAGATAGTTTCAGTCTTTGATGTTTCTTTAATAGTGATCACTCTCCCCTCGGATAACTTAACAAAAGGAAACGCCACAAGCATACTTAAGCAATTAAACCCTTTGACTTGGAGTCGCTCTGTCACAGATACACCTGAAGGCCATTTTAACAATTTAAGGTCAATTAAACGTCATTGTACAAAGTCGAAGTAACAGACACAACTCTGTCTTTCATTATTTAAAGGTACGGTCCGTAAAATGCCTGACAAATGCTACTCACAGTTAGCAGAGGCCAAGTTGACGTCTCCTACTTGCTTTTATTTGGACAGAAAAGATTACGAATCCAAACATACTCAGCTTCTCATCATAAAGACGAAGAAAAGCAGCAAAACAACTACAAATAAATATCTCTTCTTCTGGATTTTAGCTTGTGCTCAGGAATCCTTTTTTTAATACACTTGACAAAACTTTGGCCTGCAACATGACTAAAACTGGCCGGCGGTCATCGCTTCAAACCAAATAATCTGTCTTGATAAGTAAACATATCTGACAAGTTTATTCATGCTGATGTTCTTCTCGTACGGCTCTATGTTTAACTTCATCTTCACTCCTGGCCGCGTTCACAGAAGCTACAGTTGAGAACAAACTCTTTACTTTGTTCTCTTATCACGCTGAGATTGTCGTCTCCAAGTCGTGCTGTGTTCTTAACGGCACTTTGTCAGGATTAATAATTCATGTGACTGCTTCCAAACAGACGAGGAGTCGGTCATAATGGGAAGTAGCAGCACATTTCTTCATTTCGTAGAAACACACATGCCAAGACGACAACAGCTGAGAAGAAACATGGACGCACAGGAGTCAAGAGACTATTGACTGCAGCTGTGTTGTAGTTTAGAACAATCATCCGGGGACAAGCCATGATTTGATAATGAATATGAGAGGCAGCATCATCCCAAAGCCTTCATGAAGACTTTGTTTTTGTCAGTTTTTCTAACATCCGGTAGTCGAACTGCTCTCCTGCATGTCAGCATCGCCGTCCTTCAGGAACCTTTCGTATCAGAAGGATGAGCAAAGGGGAGAACATGATTTATTCTTCCTTCAAGGTATTAATGGCGAACGGTTTCCCCATGTGGAACACCGGAATTGTTAAGTATGAAGACATCAAGCATCAAAGACGGGGAGTTTATCCACCCTTGTGTAATGATTAGAAATTACGTCCTTGAATTCCCGATGAAAAAAAGAACCACAAAAATGAAAATGTATCAATTAAAACACAGAGATGTGAGCGGAGCTGTGGTGCCACTACTGCCTGCTGTTTTTCATCAACCAGATCAAAGACGAGAGGCAGATATATTTGCTTATAATGAGCTTCTGCTTTGCTTTCCGGTATTCATCGGGGACATGTTCTCTCTTTCCCACGACGCCACGGGGAGAAAGTGACCCTAAAACTCTGGATCAATCAGGACGAACGGTGCAGGATCGCAGGTCTGCAGGGAGCTATCGCACCGTCTTCCGCTCAAGTCGCATCTCTCTGTAGCATAATGTTCATTCTGTGTGAGCCTCTCTGGTATTCTGTCGAAGTCAAAAGCTCCCAAAAAGCAGTTCTAGCATTTTCTATAGAACCCCAATGCAAATGTGCACTGGTGAATTATGGGAATTTTGAAAAGTTAGTAAAACCTGAACACCCGTTGCAATGAAGGAAGCGTTCAGTCGGGAGTATATCTCAGGTGAAGTGTCTCAATCTATCTTGATTGACTGCTTATGCCTCTCCAGTCCATTCCAGGGAGATTCATGGTCAAGTCCAATGTACCGGCTGCCGTGCAATTACCGTCAAGTGGATCCTATTGCACCTCTTTGTCACTCTAATACTAAAAAATTTGGCTCTCATTAGATGAATGTCAAACGGAATTGGGACCTTCATTTATTTTGTGCGACACCCCTTCTAAAGCCTTTCTTGAGCAACTGTGTGTCTGACAGCAGCTCGTCTGGTCACGTACACGGACGACAATACCAGCTGAGACACAGTAAAGAATGATGCTTCAATGTTTTGAAGAAAACTGCACATTAATGAATGAAATTTGTGATGTCTTGATAGAATACTTTCAAATCGGGTATCTACTGTGTCCTGCTTAATACGTTTAATTACATAGCAGCACAATGCTGATGTCAACATGAATCAGGTGCATTGAAACAGTGTAGCTGTCTGATTTTGATATTATTCACAATTAGTCACATTATTCATCCGGCTCAGATGTATTAAACCAGTGATTTTAAATTACTGATGAGGTATGCAAATTAGGATAACAGATATAAGTCGACCTCTCACCAGTTTGTAATTTTTCATAATCAAACCAAATGCCGCAGTTTAACCTTTTGGAAAAGAGAGCAGAGCTCCAAAACCTCAGCAGGCTGAGGTGCATAAAACACAGTCAACTGCAGTGAGGAGAGGAACTGATTTTTTATTGGCTTTGCTTTAGCCAGACCTTTAAAATATGCATGGATTACTGACCCTTGGGTTGTCTCTAAATCAAATTGAGACGCCAGGAAAAAAGAATTAAGTGCAATCATGCATATCAATGTGTTTGCTCCAGAGGGAGATCTGATGACTCATCAGCAGATATTTAGGGTACTACAGCTGCGTCTGTCAATGAAGTGTGTGCATGAGCACCGCTGACGCCCCAACATAACGTCAATACTTGTGGTCCTCTGACAACTTCAGCCACACCGAAGGAGCTTAATTATGATCTATAATCCCTGTCAAAAGGCAATCCCCTCTGGTTTGTTGCACCAGTCACTGAGTGAGACAGCATGCCACAACAAAGAGAACCGTCTGGACAGTGATGTGCCCCTCTGAGCGACAAAAGAAGCAAACACTGGGTTCAGCAGTGTGAGCCTGTGTGAGAGAAAGTGACCGCTATGTGTTTATTCAGTCGGTGTGTGTGACATAAGCCAGTGGAACTCAAGAGAGGCGACATGCCAGTGTGTTGGACTTGCCAAGCCAGTGTAGCGGGCCACAACCGCAACACATGCTTACAGATTATCACCTCGCTGCTCGAAGACAGAAGAGTGCTGGACAGTGTAGTTGGACAACGGACCTATAATACGTGTGTAATTGATTATACTTCAGATTGTATTGGTATCCCGTCTGTGTGTTGGTCTTGTCTGCCAGTAAGAGTTTGTGAATTCACTCCACCAGCAGTCCTAACAGCCGGATTACTGATGCCAGCAGAACAACATCACGGGAGAAGACGAGGAGAATAAGGAAGCAAAGAAAAGGAGTGGAAAATGGGTGACTACTGGTAGTTTGCTGGTGACAGAAGAAAGAAGCTGGTGAATCAGACGGCCGTCACTGGAACGGCCAGCCTGTGTCATCACACTGTTCCCTGCAGCAATGGCACTCATGGGCTCTCACAGCTGAACTTTCTGGCAGGGACAATATGGCCACAGCTTGGGCTCATGGCATTGCTCTCATACGGCAGAGTCATAAAATACTCCCAATGCAACATTGAAACCCAATTTCACACAGCAGAGGTAACTGATTCCTTTAAATAACTCAATGCCAGAGCGACATTTTCCAGGTAAAGACGACTCTATTTCCACATTTGAGCAAAAGTAGATTAGATTAATATACTGAAACTCCCAGGTTGCTTCATGACTTCACATTCTTCCCAACACAACAGAGGGAAATATTCAAAGCCAGAAGTGGGTGAACTCGAAATGAAAAACTGTCAAACCTAGAAACCCGACGGGGTGTCAGAAAGTTAATCAAGAATAAGGGAGGAAAAGAAATGGTACGTAAAGTCAGGATGAGCTTTTACTTTTCCCCAGTGGAGCTCCCAATTTGAGCTGAAGCTACTTTGTACCAGAGACTCGATGAGATGGAATCTCGCCGCGGTTCATATGGGAGTCGGAGTCATTACCAGCACATTGGTTTTAGAATCAAACAGTTGCGACGGTAAATCAGGGGAACAGAACCTCAAGGATTTGGCGACTCGATTGAAATGCAGCGTGCAATTAACTTTATAATCTGTTTACAAATGAGGTCTACCCTGCCCTAATCTCTGGAGTGTGTGGGTGTGTGTGGGTGTGTGTATTGGTGTGCAGGTGTGGGAGTGCATTTGTGTACTCTACCTGAAAGCATTTACATTTCGAAGTGAAGTCACCTACATTAAAAAACAGAAGCATTCATGAACCGCATGCCCGCACGTCAAATTAAACCACGGGACCTGGAAAATAAAGTGTAATAACTATCAGAGAATATAAATCATCTGCCGGGATGAGAATCCTCCGCAAACAGCAACTTTCAAGCATTCAAAACGTATCAATATACTGCTAATGGAAACGGTTGTATCCGTGAGATTTATGCGCAGGTCATGATGTGAGAAGGAGAGAAGCAGAGGAGTGTGAGCGAGGGTAAAATAGGGCATATTCAAGCAATGAATGATTTATTGAGATGAGCTGAAATAGTTTTACATAAGAGAACGGACGGCCTAAAAGCACTCGGTCAGATATTTGAGAGAGGATAGTTGAGTTTCGTAGTCCGACTGACTTTTAAATACAGGAGGGTGCAAATAACTTGAATAAAAGAGTGCAGTAACGTAAAGGAAGTAAATGCGTCCACACGGAACAGAACGGCCATTGAATGGTTTGATGAGAAGGGATGTGATTCATATGCTGTGGTGTTCACAGGCAGCAGAGTTCCAGAGTTCCTCGTCCAATCTGTGCCAAGGTGCATTAAAGCTGTTCTGGCAATGGCGGTGGTCCAACAACTTTTTTTTTTTTCCTTTAATTTGTTAGCCGTCTGGAGCTCCTTATCAGAAAGCCTGAAATGGCCACAGTGAACTCATTTGAACTGTACTCACGGCTCAGATGTTGAGCACATTCCCTGGGAGAGCTCGATCCACCTCGCAAGCTCCACACGTCTCGGTGCTCTCGCTCCCGATCCGGCCGTTTGTCTGACCGCAGTTCAGTGTGTCACAAGCAGCAAGATCAGCAGGTTTTCACTCATTATCTGTTGCCATGCTGACATTTTGGTTGAGAGTTAATACTGTTGTTCTCCTATATGGATTCAATTCATTTGATTATGTCATGTAATTCGCCCGGAACGATCAGGTGACCACAATAGTTTCAACTGCAGTTGCCATTAAATCGTTTGTGTCTGCGTGTGTGTGCATGTGTGTGTGTTTGTGTATATAACAGAGGAAATTAGTGTTTTGTGAAAGAAGATATTAGATCAACCCATTCTGTTTAAATACAGTATGAAACAGAAATGATTGTATCTCCTTCAGGACTAAAATTACCAGTTATACGTAATTCTTGGTATAAATACATCTAAAACAACTTCCATGTGAAAAATATGTGCTTTGATTCTATGTAAATCTAATATCTCCCGAGTAAAACTTGATAAATTTGTTGAATTAAGACTTTTTCATGTGCAGCCACATCTTGACAGTTTCCACAGAAAATCATATTTCTACCACAAACATAATAAAATATACTTAATATAGTCTTCAGTCACAGTTCAGAGGAGAAACACTGAGCATCGAGCATATCAGACGCAGCCTGCCTGACATTTGAAAATGGCTCATAATTTATCCAGTAAATTACTGCGGTGCAAATAGCTGCTATAGTGCCCCCTGAGGGGGGAACGCGTGTTGCTGCATCATACTGCTTAACACAATTTAAAGTTTCGATAATTCATTATTCATTCCAGGGTTTTCTAAACTGTTGTCTTCATTCTGCCTTTCTGCTTTATTGTTCTTTTATTTCTTCCTCCCCCCGAGGCCACCGGTGAACTGCTGAGCCATAAACATCGCGCCAAAGTAGCCGGCGCTGCTATCACAGCGAAATGCCACCGCGCAGCAGCGTCAAACAACCGCTTGGTTCTAAAGAGGTTCTCTGCATGCCGTGTGCTCCCAGCTGTGGAGAACTGCTGATCGTATCCGCATGCAGAGTCGACGTTGGCGGGGAAACAAATCCACTGCCTCCATCTATTTTACATTCTGATGGGATATCCTGCACAATACAGGTGAGGCGGGTGATCTAACTAATCAGAGAAATTGGCTAAAGAAATATCCAAATTGACTTTTTAATAGTTTGTCCTGCAGCCGCACCTGTGATGTAACATGCATATACAGATCTATAGGGATGATATAAGAAAGCCCCGTAGGTTCTCAGAAAATGAAAGATGAACCGATATTATTCGGGATTCCATCAATGGAAAATAATTCATTTCCCTTTATCGTTTTCAGAGCCGATTGAGTATTGTGAGTCAGAATTTGCGGCATTTGATAAACATCTAATCTGATTGTGCATAAATAATATGGCTTGTTATTTTCCAACGCTGCTGCTCCGGACTGAACGTGTCTCTGATTTAAGGCTGAACCGATGATGTCCCGTTTCATTGAGCTGCAGAACTGGACGGTTATGAAAAATGGAATTCTGTGTTTCACTTTAAGACAGAATGATTAAAGAATGAGTTCAGTGATCCATTCACTTACACTTCTCGTCTAATTAGACTCAAGGGATCCAACTAATTGCTTTTCCTGACCAAAAAAAAAAAAGAAAGAAAGACAAAGCCAAAATATCAACAGAATTTTATATTTTCCTACGGGGGAGCGAAACTTCAGTGGCGGATTAAAAAAACGGTCCGAGAAGGCTGTCAGATATGGAGACGGATGAGAGCGAGCAACAACAGATGACATTTGCATCATCACGTAACAGAGGAGACGGTCCCCAGTATCGAAAGAGTGGAGAGTATCGACAGCGTCACACTAATTGTCTCTATGTAGTAATAACGGAAAGGGTCGTGATTGAAAGCCCTAATGGAATAACACATGCACATCCAGCCTGGCATGGTCACTTAAATAGAGGGGTGGTGAATGTGTGTGAGTGACCGGCCACATAATGACGACCCGTAATGTATTTTGTGGCAACAGAGGCTGTGGGCTCTCTCGTGTGGTCAGGGTGTCTGGAATAAATGGAGAAAAAAAGAGCCTAAAAAGGGGACATAAGGATAGAGGGAACAGAGAGGAGAGAGCATGTTTGTGTCAGGAAATGAGACAGGCAATGAGGTAACGAGCGACGGTGTAAGAGAAAGAGGGAGCGTAAAAAGTGAGGGGAAGAGAAAGTGGGACAGAAAGCAGGAGAGGAGAGACAGCGTGGTGCAGTCTTACCATGTCAATGAGGCTCTCTTGGATCCGGTTCAGTGTGGTTCTCAGTCTGCTGCTGATAAGGCCCAGACCTGATGACTCATACTGTAGGATACACACACACACACACACACACAAAGAGTCAGTGCCTGCGACAAGCCCAAACACCTTCCTATGAGCACACACACTTCAGCGGGGTGTGAAGGCATGCCACACGAACACGCATCTGCTCTCATCTCACAGAGTCACAGACAAGAGAATCTTTACTTTCTACGTCAAACTGACTAATCCAAGAGAGGGAGCAGGAACTGATGTTCGAATCAGACGTTCACACCAACTACTGTGGATGACAGATGAGAGCTAACATGAGGATGAAAGCACGGCGAACCCTACATCCAAATGCCTCTGAAATCACTTTCAGACGCGCTTGATGTCACCGGAGGAAAGCAGGACCACGCACACCTATAAGGGCCTCAAATCACCACACCACTAGTGTTGAAGAGTATTTGCACCCACAAGGCGAGCAAAGCCTTGTACATGACTCTTACTTCTGGAGCTCTACTCTTACCAAGCAAGCAGGGCCCACCACTCTGGCAGTGCCCATCTCTCTGCCACCATGAGTTGGCAAAGACGGGCTCGGAACGGGCTAGTGGGGGCGGGGGGGACGACGAATGGAGAGCAAGAAAGGAAAAACAAAACAAAAAGCAAAATTTAAAAAATAACACTGAGGAGGAAGTATTACACAGAACGGGTACATAAAGCATTCAGAAAGAAGCACACAAACAGAATTAGAGTCATGGGAGCAATGGGTGGAGTTACATGTGCACACTTCTACACTATTCCTGTTGATCGCTGTTCACAGGGAACAACGTCGCTTCCTGTACGCCAGCAGTTCTTTGTCCACACTTCGATGTGCAGTTCTTGTGAAACGAGGTGCCGCTGTGCTTCGTGTTGCGACTCTTGACCCAGACACCTCTTCTCAACGGCGCGTCGTCCGCACCTCAGAGATGTGATAGAGAACTAAGCAGTGTTGAGACTGAAGTGTTCCTCCTCATCGTCGGTGTTTCAGGGACTCCGGACACAAAGAGCAACGAGTTCCGAGAGCTCCTCAACTTCGAGCATGTTAAAAGCGTCTAAGTAGGATTGACTATTCCATTAGATTGATGAACTTCAAATCAATTTAAATTTAATTTTTTTTAATCTCTCTACTTCCCTAAAGCTCCTTTTTTAATTGTGCTTCATTAACTATTTTAATAGTTCTTGGATTATTACAGATTTTGCAGAAAAGCATCTATTCATGTCAGACTCTCTCTCTCTCTCTCTCTGCCTCTTTCTCTTTTATTTTGGCAGCCAGCCTCTCGTCCTCCGCAATTTCTGCCATCAGATATCCAAACAGAGTGAAACAGTGCGTCCTCTCCCATCCTTCCATTTACACTCCGTATTGCTCTCCTCTCCTCACTTCATCCCTATTCTGTTCCAAACCAGGGTTGAGTGAATTATCCAAATCTGCCTTCTCTGGCTGCGGCTTTCTAATCCCAAAAAGATGATTGTATATTTGCCTATTTGTATATTTGAGTCCCGACCTGACCATTAATGGCGCCGCGAGTCTGCGAGCGCAGCACATAATGCATCTTCAGCGTGTGTGTGACAGAGTGTGTTCTGCAGTTTGACTTGACAGGGCCAATATACACACTTAATGGGGGTATTTATCCTTTTGAATATTAATGTCCCCTATTACTCCCCTCGTAGAGGAGTCAAGCAGATCCATCTTGATTCCCATTGTGTAAAGAGAGCAGTGTCTAGGTTAAAATACCAGCGTATGTGCATAGCAATTTCCAGAGGCTTTTTAAAGATTCATGGAGTCATTTGCATTTTAGTGTAGGTGCCTCTCTGAGTGATACCATCGACGAAATGGGTGGGTTCATAAAGTATCTCTTAATGAGGATGATCGGTTCAGCAGAGGGAGGGAATACAGAGGGATAGAGTGGAAGAAAAAGAGGCATTAAAAATCAATGCAAACTATAGTGTGAGACATAAAAACACACAGAATAAAAACAGAGGGAAGGAGCCGACAGTGGTGACACGGAGGGGAAGACATGTGGATTAAAGCACAACGACAAACAGAGTGTCATGAACCTGCTGGACACTCGGATGCTGCAGATGGTGCCACAGATTGAAACACATGAGAAAAGAGACCCCCCCCCCTGAAAAGTTGTCAAGTCGCATCTGGTGTGTGACACCTTCCCTCATCTCGCCCCGACACACACAGGCACGCAGACACACACACACATTAATAATCTGTGCCGGAGCGGCCCCCACAGAGCGTTCATCCTCTTTATCTCTTCCACCTCGATGGGATAGAAGTCATTTCGTTGCCATCATTACCACTTCCCTCAGGGTGATACCCACACAAATGCTTTTTCTTTCTTTGTGAGGCAGCATAAAGGACCTAATAGTCTGTAGATGGAGTGTGTGTGTGTGTGTGTGTGTGTGTGTGTGTGTTTGTGGGGGGGGGCTGTATCACTCATCCGGACTTTTCACTGCGAGACAGACAGCGATGAGAAGCGGTGACTTTCCCCCGAACGTTTATCATCTGATAACGAAGATAATGAAGTTTGATAACGTCTGTTGCATGTGTGTTGTGAGTGTAAACTGACAGTGTCATCACATAGCAGGAGGATGCAAATACTGTACCATGTCATTGCGTCCGAAGAAGGCGTATACAGCATAGAGGTAGTAGTCGAAGAGCTGCGACACACAGTGGATGACATCGAAGGCGATCGGCTTCAGGATGTTCATCATCTGCATGTACTTTCCTGTTTGAAAGAAAACAGTTATAAAAAGTTTCTTTGATTGAGAAACTTTAGTAGGACAGAAGTGCATTTAAATACTTTCAAAACATGGATTTAATTTACCAGAAGGGCAATGAAGGCGGTAAGTTTAGTACAGGGGTGTAGGAAGGGTACCACTGACTCAGAACTGATGAATGGAGGAGAGAAAAGGAACTAACCTCAATCTAACTTTGCCACTGAGACAGCACTATTTCTGTCACACCCTCATTTTTCACACCGCTGTCTTGAATTCAGCACCAAGAACTCGGGGAACAATCAAACTCAATCAAAGACGGAATTAGAAGTGATTGCCTGGATTCAAACTTTGGATTTTCACTCAGTTTCCCACTTTAAATTTTTCAGCCCTGCTTTAAATCAATATTAACTACTTTGTAGAAAAAACACCCATAAAAAAATACCGTTATCTTACTCTGAACTGTGTGTGTAGTCGAGGTTGGATGTATGAAGGAGGGTGAAATAGATTTACTGCAAACAGCTGGTGATAAACAGCAATTATTTGTGTTTGAAATGAATGAAAGCAGATGTGGATCAGCCCGAGTTATGGAATTAACACATGTAAAGATTTATCGAGCCACACAGAATAAAATAACCGCCTGGTCTAATTCCTTTTCACACTTGAAAATCACAACTCCGAATGGCAAAGTTTGTCAAGGCAAGTCCCAAATGTCTTGAAAGCCGCATCACACAGACATGTAAGCATCTCTTTAGCAGCGCTGGGTCAGAGCTCAGGCCGAAGGCTAATCAGCATTAGTGCAGCTCAGTCACACAACTGGCAGCAGAGACCTGAGCGTCGTGATAGCTCTGAGCAGCGGGCTTAATTGGTGAATAAATGTATATCTCAGTGAGTCAGGGAGGACCCCCACTGTGACCGTGGCTGCGCTGCTCTCAAGAGGACGTAAAGGTAGCATGTGTGTGCATTTGGACTCACCGACAAGCCGGATGACGTTGAGGGTGGTGTTAGTGAGGATTGGAGCGTTGGTCTTATTCAGGTTGTAATCGGACTTTTTCTTGCTTCTTATGGTCTCCCGGGACACGCTGGTACGTGCAGGAAGTGGGTGTAAAGAGAGAAAGTAGGGCAAAGTCAGTCGAGGAAGAGAGACTGAGTAATATGCACTAACATGGTTAATTGTCTGCAAAAAAAACGGGCGGGATCACAACCTTCGTATGGGTCAAAGTCTTGTAATTGATCAATCAGAACCCATTACACAATGCAGGAGACACAGAGGGACCCCTGTGGTGAGATGTGTGAACTGGTGATCCTGGAGAACCGGACCCCTGACAATGATCACTGAGCTATATTAGCAGCTATCATTACATGGACCGTCTAATTTCTGGATGTGACCGTGCGACCCATTCAATAATTAACCATTAGTGATTCCCGTGTGTAAGAATAGGACATTAGCATTTCAGTGACTTTAGGCAAATGTCAGCTTCATACACAGGAAGGACACGTTGGTTTTTTCCCGGGAAAGGACCGGGAAATCGAACGTGGCGAAATATCAGGCGTGTCAGACCTGTGAAGTAATGAGACTCAACACCGAGCACAAACATCACGGTGAAATTAGGGAGTCAATTTCCATTACATGACAGGAAGTGTTCATTTTCCCCAACGCCTCCGTAATGAGGAGCTGCTGAATAAGTAATACGGTTGTATGTTCCCTTTCCTGGGCTAATCCGTTGTGTCGTGTGTCAGCTCGGAGGTACACAAATCTCTTTCTCTGTCGACCACAGACACATACAGAAGGTCTTTAACGGGAACTCTTCAAACTGATCAAGGAGGGTCGTTGAGTTCAGAGCTCACATCACCAGCAGCTGCATTTATGTTGTAACCGATGAGACATATTACATCAATTTTGAAGAAAACAGCTAATGTATTTTATATTCCACATGCTGCAAGGGCTCCTGTTTACCTACAGTTGATGCCATATATTTATATACAGCCAGGCTAAAGGTTGTAAGGTCCCGACCTTCAAGCAACTTGGTCGGGGCCTCAGAACAAGACTTGTGGCCCTCCACAAGCCAAGGTGTATTAAGATTTATGGCCTCAAACTGCACGTGCCATTTGTATTTTAAACCATTTTAATCTTGTTTGAATACAATCCTTCCATTGCATTTAAATTTCACACAACATTTAAATGCACACACAAAGAGATGCAGAGGAGAGCATGATTGCTCTTCTCTCTAACAGTGACTAATCTTTTGCTCGTCACCAAGGTGGAGAGATGGAAAATTTTTCATGGTTCCTCATTATACAAACATTCTGCAGCCTACGCAGGGTTAAGAGGAGGTGAACTAAATTTACTGCTTCTTAACACAAAGAAATATTGCAGAACGTATGCTTTCACATCCTTTGAGAGCTTCTTTAAAATGAAGATTCAAGGACTGATCATTTCACTTCTTAACTTGCCTTTTTTTTTTTTTATGTCCATGTCCTTAAATTTCAAATAGATGGAAGTAAAAATGACGGTCACCTGGATTTATCATGTAACTTCACCTGTCATCCCCCGGAGCCGTGTGTTATCAGCTCAGGGGGAGCTGTGAGGGTGGTGAGACATGAAACTATTTGACTGACCTCTTGAGGGGGACGTCGCCCGTCTGCTCGTCCACGTAGTCCTGCTTGAGCTCCTCAGGCACATCACTGTCGCTGTCGTAATCCTGATAGACACTCTTCTCCAGCTCGTCGGACTCATACTTTAAACAGGTTTAAAGAGACAGACATAAATAATTGACAAATGGAAAGATACAGAAAGGATGGAGTAAAGGACAAGTGACTGAGCAGGAAACAAACAAGTCAGATGCTGTTATAGTATCCTGGGAAACATCTTATTACCAGTTGTGGGAGACAAGTGGAAACATTTTAATGAAAGCTTCATAGGGTTCTGAAATAAACACGAAATACATCCCACTGTTGCAGAAGAAAAATGGATGAAGCCAAACTGTTGAAGTGATGTGATTAAATCGTCCAAAAGAATGGGGGTTATAAATTCATATCTCAGCTATATTGGGTACCTCTCAGAGGTTAAAGCTTCCCGGATACAACTCAATACTTTCACCCTCCGTATAGAAAGTATTACAAGCTTCAGAGAAAGGTAAGTTAGGGACTCCTGCAAGCCTGACCTGGTAGATAAGACAATATTGCTTTTGATGCTTCTGAAATGAAAATGTAAAGAAGGAGAGTGATGTGTGGATGTGGGGAACCTCCCTCATTTATTCCCTCTAGTCTTGAAAAGCAGAACAACTATATCATTATCAAGGAAGCCATGAATGAACAACCAACTAACCCTAAATTAGATATGAATAGAAAATATATCTACACCCACAGATTAAGCAGTATGCTTGGGATCGCTGTGGCAACACTGTTGACATCTGGATGTTTTTATCTCTGCAGCTGGTGGTGTCACTTCAGTTCATTGCTCAGCGATCATAGCTGAGAAATTCATTTCACAGATCCGTTGTGGACGTGGCTGTCTGAAATGCAGTCTAGGTCTAACGGCATCTGTTTATCAGTAGATGTTAACATGACATTATTACATTTTCAAACATTGTTGTCCAACAAGACATAAAGAGAAGTAAAGTTTGCTTGCAGCAGCATCATTTAGCAAGTTGCTAACCTAAGAGGCTAACATGTTTTGTTTTTTTTCTTAACAAAATGATTATTATTATAATATTACATACAGCTCTATTTATAATTTGCTGTGCCACTGGATCTACCGGTGGATTAAATTTCCTTTTTAACAGCTAATATTAAATGTCAGGGAAATGCATCAAAGTGATCTACTAATCATTGAAGGTTCTGCACTGCTGGCCCTGCATGCTATTAAAAGTTTGTTATAGTCCCAGTGATGACAGCTTGAGGGCTGATGTAAACCACTCAATGACCTACAGTGATCATGACCGAGTTAATCAATGCGTCTCTTTATTAACTGTTGTATCTCAACAGGTCACCTTGTCAATTAATCATACTCAAGTTTGTGAGTAAGTTTATCTCCCTGACAACGATGAATCACTAGACTGAGTCAGTGGAGAGGCTACATAAACTACATAATGGATGTGATGGATAATACTACTGTTTATCATGGCTAAATAAAAATAACACATTAATTGTCATTAAAGAATAAGAAACAGCTGATTTACAACGTTTCCTTTCACAGTGGTACAGCTGATTTGAAGCCATTACGCAACACACAAAACATGTGTTAGCAAATTAGCATCCCTTGGCACTCACCCCGTTAGATGCCAGGACATCCTCGGTCTCCTCCTCTTTGTTCTCGATGTGCATCTCAAAGGGGTTTCCCTCCTGAAAGAACTGCTGGAACAGAGACAGCTCCTCCTGAGGCTGGCTAGTAGAGGACGTGGTCTGTCTGCTCGGGGAAACGGACGGGGAGCGACACTGGCCCATGAACTTAAACTCCTGGATCAGGAATGGTGAGACAAAGGAACAACAGATGTGGACTGTCACTGTGGAATCTGAGATAAAAAAGTTTAATATATAATAATGTGATGGAAAGAACGAAATGTGCTTCGTGCTTTTCTCTTAACCTTCCGTTAACCCCTTGACCTCGAACCCCAGCCGGCCCCAGAGGCCCGCACAACTGGAAAACAACCTCAGAGGTCATATTCATAGGACCAAAGCTCAAACTGGGTGTCTGTGTCCAATAGTTGTTGAACCGTTAGTTCCGGAACACACAAACCGCACTTTAACTCTGAACTCTATATTCTACTTGATATCAGATTATTTGGGATTCAATGTTCCAGTGCATCATTGCCTCTTTTTCACCTCTCATTAACCAAAATGACATTTCATGTTTTATAATGGAACTGTATTACTGTGCAGTTGTGGCAGCGGAACATTCATTACTAAATGTGAGTCACAGTAGAGTTGTTGATGAAAAAGCATCAGACTGAAATGATCATAGAAATGGTTTGGACTTACTTACTTCTATCGTCAGAGTACTAATAACGTCTTTTCTTAAAAAGTCACACCATCCGTCTCTGGCAGCAGATGTGTGGTGCTGTGCGGCCGCTGAACCTCCAGACGACAGAATGATTTGCTGTGATAATGTAGTCAGACTTAATTCTGCTTTGCTCGGCGGTTACTGAGCGTCAAAACCAGTTGCCCGCCGTGTGTTTATGAATCACCGTACCCACTGATGTACATTGAGCTTTGAGGGTCTGTGCAACCAAAATCTGCCTAGTGATAACATGATTGCACATTCCAATAGCTGCACCAACCATTTATGGAAAGCTTGAGATTAAATTATGGTAATTATATACAAGATGGATTATGATCCACCTGATCTACATGTGACGAGTTCCTATACAAGCCAAAACAGGAAAACAAGCTTTTTATGTTGAACTACTCTTTCCATGTTGAGACACGCTGGCTCTCCTCTCGCCTCTGGGATGTGATTCTTACTTACATGGAGCTGGGAGATGTTAAAGTTAGACTTGACTGGGCAAAGTTCCCACGTCTCATTTTCCAGAAACATTCGCAGCTCCTCCAGTCGTGCTCTAAGGGACAAAGAAAAACAATGGGGGAAGGAGTAGAAAGAGATTAGAATAATAATGCTTTATTTATATAGCACCTTCCATAAGCTAAGTTAGAAAGTGTGTTACAATAAAACAGATAATATAGTGAAGGGAATCCTAAAGTTGGGATATTCAATGTAATTCATGTATTATCTCAAGACATTATGCAGAGTAAGTTCAAGACCTTAAACTATTATTAAAACGTCAACAACTGTTCAAAAAGATCTCATGACTTTTCATGTCTTCCAGCATCTCCTGTGTTGTGAGATTCCTGATTAAATGTGCCGTCACAAACACAGCCTGCAAAGGTCAGTGACGCGCAAGATGTGTGTGTGTGTGTGTCTTGTTGTGTGTAGTGGGGCGTGAGAGGGTGCGTGTAACATGTCATGTTAACTGTGACCACAGCTCCAGGTGGCCACCCGGCCGTGCACCTGCTAGGTCAATATCTGGTCCTTGTGTGAAATGTCAGTACAGTGTTTTCTTCAAACGTGTCGGCATTCTTTGGTACTCTGCAAAAAAAAGTCTAACAAGGGACACACATGCGAGAATCAGGGAGGCCTCGCGGCACAGCAGCAATGAAGCAAGCATCCATCCCGTTCATGCATGACTCTTTTGAGTTTGACACAGCATGCTCAGTGAACTGTTTCATTACTGGGTCAACTCTGCATCCGCCTACAGTTTGATTCCTTGAATGAAACGCATTAACATTAAACCATTTTCAGTCAAAATGACACAGCTCTAAGATATTCATCATGTCTGAACCCCAACAATGCCGTCCCGTCCTTTACGCCCCGCAGGCCAACGATAAACCTTTCATGATGACTGAGTGTGTTACTGCAGGCGGCTGACAGACATCAGGCAGTCATGATGGGAACACTTTCGCCCCCGGCTGGAAAATGAATCAAACCAAATGTACAGTTGATGCACACTGGATGCCTGTTGGCCAACAGTGGATATGGATGATGAATGTGGACATGTATGTGCAGGAGGGTACGACAACAAGTGCAGGGGAGGGTAAAGGTTTGTTTTATAGACAGTCAGGTAAGCAGGCCAATCTTCCCGACGCTCTCTGTGGAGCTGTCACCCTTTGCTCTCCTCGTTTATGAGCTCTGATGACACTTTCACCTTGGGATCTCTTCTATAATCTACTCCATCATGCCTGTTTGTCTCCCTGATTTCCCTCATAATCCTGAAGTTTATTATCATCATAATATTTGAACGTCCTATCAATGATTCCTGACAGCTAATCACAACACTGATCGATGCAAATCACCTCTGATGATGTGGCGCTGTCTGTGTCGAGGCATACATATTCATGCGGTTTGAGGGGGGGGTTATATAATCAAGATGTAAATGTGTTTCTAGCTCAGCGACAATAGCGTACTGTTCAGGTTCATTAACCATCATGTTCATCTTATACGAACAGGGATGATGTTTCTCGGAATTGTCACATGATTTACTTCAGGATGCAACAGAGGTGACCAACACATCAACACTCACCTGTGATAGTTTTTAAAGTAGTTGACACTTTGGCGTTTAATAGATTCCTGCAGGACCTCCGACTTACTGCCGCAGAACTCCTCCCCCACCTGCATCAACCTAGAGGAGAGGATTGAAGAGCTGTCTTTAGTGGTATTTCAGTGCATGTGGCCTTGAAAGCTCCAGTAACCAAAAACACTTTGTCACTGAACGACAGACAGAATCACTTGGGCATTTATCTAATTGAGCGTGTAGCAAGAAGACAGAGTGTAATTAGAACAAGGGACGGCTGCCAATTGAACCTTTGAGGCCACTTCTCTAACCTCTGATTGTATTTAGTGTACAACTGTGTCGCGTTAGAGGTCCTGTTGTTGAGGTGGTTGTCAAATGTTAAATCTATATATAGCGATAGCTTTGATAGCCTCTTCAAACAGGCTGCGCGGGCGATGTGGAATACCTGCTGATGACATCCAACACCACGATGAAGTCGTCGTATTTGAAGTTGGACATGTCTGTTCCCAGGATGTAGGCCTTCACTTTCAACTGGACGTCCTGAGGAGTGTAATAAGAAGAGAAGGGTCATTCGTGTTTGAATTATAAATGATGGAAAAAGCTAAGCAAGATGAACAGAAAGACGGGGAAGAACATGTTTAAACATGCAAAGAGAGAAAGACAGAGAAGCAGACGACCTGCCAGATCCGTGTCAGTCCGTGCTCCAGCTTCTTCTTCACATAGCTGCGGTCCACCACCAGCTCATCCGACTTCGCTGCAGCCGCATCGTCTTGGTATTCAAACAAGGCACAGAGACAGAATGGAAAATTATCTTTTTTATCCATTTCACTTATCTATTGTTTGCCGGAATCCTTTCAGCATGACTGGAAGAAATTCATTTAGCTTATTTCAATGGGCACAAAATGTACGCGACAGCAGAGTCAGAGCAGGATCCATATCGAAGTAAAAGGTCTGAGGACCGATGGATGCAGACTGACAGCAGCCTGGAGCCCAGTAGGACAACACTGGATTACATTTAAATACAGAGTTTTCCTTTTGACTGTCAGGTAGTCAGACAATGAAACCAACATTTCAATGAACTTGGCTTATTATCTTACTGAAGTTCACTATCAGCACTTATTTGTTTTCCTGAAATCCAAGGAGGCATAATAGTTGTTGCTGTACTGTACAAATAGTGTACTTGTTTTCAGATATGACTCACCAGCATTACACAACTGCAGAACAACAGAACATATATGGTCTATTTGATTTAGAGCTTTAGAGGCAGCGAGGGTTTTTTTTCTCGTAATGACACACTGGAGCAGAAGCATATATATTATCACACCCACATGCCGTGTTCATAAATGTACAGACAGAAGGAGAGATGGGATGAGAGAGCAGGAGCGGTTGGCTGGATGTGGGTATCAAGGTCGTTCACGACGAGCGGAGAAACTTTCAAACGTGAGTACTGATGAACTTGGATCAGTGAGTCTGGATTAATCAAAGCTCCTCAGGGATGTTTTCCTTTAGGGGAAATGTTTCATGCATTAACATGAGTTTAAAAAAACCGTGTGACACAGATATGTGGAAGGGCAGTTTAACTAATGAGACATAACGACCGGTGAACCACAGTTACTGTGATGTGATAATAAACAATGCACGTCTTTCTTTAAACCACCCATACACAGCATGCATTGGATTACTCCAAATAGTCTCGCTTTCAACTTTTAATCATTATTGGCTGCAATAAATCTTTGCTGTTTGGTGAGATGAGCTCTTTTGTCTTGCTGACATTTATTTCTAAGGAGCAGTTCAGAAGAGTTAACACGCGATTAAAATATAGATCCTCTCTGACTATCACAGTGCAGCAGAGGAGCTGACTAGAATTAGCATGATCGATCAACTCATTATGTACACGGAGGAATGCAGCGGTGGGAAAGTTGTCCCCCGTGGCTGCACCTGTGCCAGCGATGACTCTGAGAGGGCGGTCGGGGAGGAAGTCTCTGATCCAGTGAACGACGCCTCCATTAACCCCCAGACCCACAAGTCTCTGCTGAGGAACATGTATTTGCATGGAGTTAAAAGTGGAGGTGAAAATCAATAATAAAAAAACACTCTGGCATAATGAGTAGAGACTTGTCGTGGCTTCGCCGGGTGTTTAACAAGGTTACACTTGTATCGTGTGCCCTTCTGTCTTTTCATATACGAACTATAGGTAGTGGAGCTGCCAGAAAAGAAACGTTTCTCTCCCTCATCCTTACGCTCTGTTATAGCTTCCATAACTGTTCTGTGTTAAATCTCTTTTCCTTGACCAGCTCGCTCTGCGTTCCCATTAGTGAAGGCAACTTGTTCTCATTAATACAGTCCTTGAAGAGGCTGATTCTCCATCATTTATTCATTTGGAAAATTCCCATCGTCTTTGAACAAATAATATTACTTTGAAATAGCTTCATACAGGATTAAATCGAGTCCATCAGTTCATGTGGGCTGTCACGGGTTTAAAGGAGCAGTCTGTTTCTTCCAGACAGACTCCTCATGCATCATCTGTCAATAGCTGTTCCTTCAGTTTAGCCCTGTATTGTAGGAGGTGTGAACTGTTGTGATCACACTTTCCTAAGCTGGCCTGCAGATCTATTTCTTGGCACCTAGTTTATTGCCGTAGTATCTATCCAGGGTGTGAAGCAGATGGGTTCCAGCAGTCCACATCCTGCAGTAGCGTGGGCAGAGGATAAGACGAGCCTCAATAATTAAAATACTAAGGATGAAAACAGGTAGATCAGCTGATTAGGAGACCGCCGTGTTGCAGCTCTCTGCAATTTTAGTTGCTGCCTCCTTTCAAAGCCTGGCGCTGGTACGTGTGTTAAATTAATTAGTGTCACACTGCATGTTCAGTCATTTTGTTGATCAAAGAACAGCGACCCGGGTTTCTAATCGACCAAAGTGTTTTTACTATGTGCAATTTAACTCTGCTGGCTCTGATGGTATGAAAGCAAAAACAGGTGGTCGTATGTGTCATCATTTGAATCTGTGGTGCATTCAGTGACACACCAGCACACACATATGAGTCCATTAAAACAATAACATGCAGACAGTGGAACACATGGTCAGCAACGGGCGGGACCATAATTGTCTCCCTGCGGGAAAAAGGTCGAGGACGAGTGTTCTGTCCTGTGCAGGCTAACACACCTTCAAAAGACTTCACAACTTCACTTCACATGTACTTCGCGTGGTTTTTTCATCTGCTTGCAGACCAGCGAGTTCCCCCAAGGACCCGCGTTAATCGTACCCTCCAGGAATACAATTAACAGCAGAAAAGATCCGCTCAGCCTAACAATGGATTCTGACAGAAGGTTTTAACACACCACAGGAAGGGAAAAAACCTCTCCAGAGGAATTCACATCGACTTTAAACTGTTGCAACAGCTCGCTCAGAACATTGGTTTTCCCCTAAACATCATTAAAGGTAAGCTTGTGCCTTCGCTGGTCTTTCTGCAGAAACGTCTCATCATAACCGTTAATTTAACCGGTTTATGTCAAAACCATTTATTTGATTAATTAAAATAATTGTTGGTAATGCAATTTAATTATGTTTATCCATCGTTATCCACGTGTTATTAGCAATCAGCAAATTCTCTTTTTTTTTTGTCTCGGGAGACATTGTGACACGGCATATTGACATATAAGGGTTTATTTATTTCACGAACACAAGGACGGCGTTGGGATCTGAGGAAGAAATAATAAAAACCTTGGATAGGGAAATCGGGAAGCTGAGGTTGTCAAAGCTGAGAGACCTCACAAGCTTGAGGGAGCAGAAACTGTGACTGATTAACTGATGACAGCCAAAGATTGGAGTGATGGGTGGAAGTGAAAGAGTGAGAGACGTGGGAGAGTGAAAGCAGCAAACTGCATAATAGTAATTAGTTAATGAGTAATTCATTAAAAATGAGGACTGTGTTATGGTTTTTAAAACAATACAAATACCTGATAGCCGAAATTGGTACGCAGACACAAGAAATGCTCGATTTAAATGAAAGTCTGGATTTCTTTACAGAAACCTGCTGCTTTTCTCTTGGACATGTAATGTATTCCAAGTGTATGTTACCACTGATTTCCATTGGAAATCCTTATTGTCTTATTGCATTAAGAGCACAGCATCGTCATGCAAATACAGACCCACTTTTCTCGGAGTTCTCCGGTTCCTTGAAGTCGAGCCGCCGAATGACTGATAGATTTCAGATACCATGAATACAAAATCTGTTAAATGTGGGTTCTGATTCATGTTCTACATTTGGATTAGCTGCTCATGAGAAAGTTTCAAAAGGCGATGATTACATCATTATTCAAATATACAAAACTTTCCCAATATAAAACTTTGTAATCTGATTTAACAAAGCGACCCTCCTCCGTCAGGTGACCCCGTCTCCTCCCGGGTGTTTGGAATGGGATCCTCCCTGTACATGTGCTGACTCACACTGTTGATTGGGTGAAGGTGTAAAGAACCTCCCCAACCTTCACTAATGAGAATACCTAAATAAATGGCTATTAAAAAGTCTTACTAAAGACGAGGGAGGGACACATGAGGGAAAGTTGGCTTCAGCAAAAGTGTAGATGGTAACCAGTGATTGACCTCCGCAGGGATCGTCAGTGACGGAGTTATTGATGACTCACAGGACAACCAGGGACGCTTGTTCGTCACTGGTTTCAAAACTATGACGCATAAAACAGCCGCATGTGCACGTCTCTGTAGGAATCAGTAAAAGTTCAGCATGAGGGGACACAAAAAAAAGGGGCCCGTTTAGCATAAACTGCAAGTTCAATCTCAAGGAAGAACAACTAATAAAAAGGCTTTCATGACACTGCTTTGGCAGAGGAAGAAGGAAATTCATAACTGTGCATAGAATATAAAACATCCTCCAATATTGCCCACAGATGATGCAGCGAGGGAAAGGAATTCAAATGAAAACATGCCGCACAGCTGACTCCGACAGGTTTTTAATGGCAGCGGTTTGGGGTCATGTAGACGTGCCCGGTAGAGTATCATGAGGCCTGAGGCAGCCGATACTTCAAAGCTATTAGATCCCACTTCATTTGAAGGAAATGCATTATTTCACATTGTACCTTATACATTTTTAATTAATACATTTATTCTATGAGGGCTGGGTGCAGTTATGGCTTATGAATGTTTTATATATACGCCCACCACAATTTCAAAATAAAGCATCAAAAATTGGGGGGGGGGGAAATATTTATTTTAGGAAATAACAACCTTGCGTGGCCTTTGCTTGAACCGCGTGGGATATGGGGATCCATCCCAAAATTCATATCTTTTCATTTGGGCGCAACACACAGGGCCTTTTTCCAATTATAGTTCTATGATATTTGTTGCTACTGAACATGTAGTGTGACCAATTCCAAAAGTGCTGATTGCTGAAAAGCTGCTGGTTTTCTATTTCATGATAGAGCAGACGGACTTCATACAGTCTGCTGATGGAATTGTGACTCATATCCAGGTTGTTTGTACACAAACTGGCCAAGGTTATTCATTGTCACACACTCACAAACCTGGAGCAGGACCTGTGCCTGATGACCATCAGTGCTAATCAAACATGTCAGCGGAGGTGCAACAGCGGCAGATCTATTTGGTCAGGTCGGGGGAGATGACCCTGACCGGTGTTACTTCCTGACACAACCTTTCCTTTCATCAAGTGGTGAGATCAATTACAAACGTTACTCTGACCAGCTCAATATATTAAGTGCTCACATGGGAGGACAGGGTGAGGAGGGATCTTCAGTAGGCCTGTCTCTTACAACTCAGATGGTCACCAGCGTGACATGAAGGTCACTGTCACCTCAAAATACTCTTAAACAAATGAGACAACACATGTTCAGTAAATCACCGCGTTGATGGAGCACACACCCTTTAACAGAGAGAGGGAGAGAAAGCGGTGAAAGACAAAACAATGCAAGGGTCGGGGACACCTTTACACTGAGGACAGAGCGCTGCCAGGGAAATAGTGAGATGATAGATTGGATTCATGACAGGAAATGAGGTGTGTGTCCTTTCCTCTGTTAGGAAGATGGCATTTAATGAAGGATCCTCAGGACTTAACAAACAATCATTCAGAGCCTGTGGGACTTCCATATACTCGTATCCATTCACCTGACAAACCCTGAGCAGAATACACAACACAAATAAGCCCTCATTCACCACAAAGGATGAAAGAGCCGGTCCATTTCATAATCCTATTTTAGCATCTAATCTGTGAGATAATCTTTGTTACATGTATTGGAGAGAATTTCTACCTCCAGAGGAGTTTAGTGCTAAACCACAAAGTACGTGTTGTTTGACAACTGAGCTGCTCAGAGATGATGAGCTCACATCTGGATGAGTGAAGGCGGGATGGAAAGAAACCGGCGTCACAAGCAAGACGCGTCTTGTTTATCCAGACATCGGCTTCGCGTTTTGGACAGTTGCAGCCCACCTTTGTCTTGCTGTTCTGAGCCTAAGTGCAGCTATACTCCAGTGGAAAGGAGTGGAGTGGAGAGACCGTGAACTAAAACTGTTATTGTCACAAAGCGTACAGAAATAACAGAGACGTAATTTTCTTCCCTGAAAAAGATAATAGAACAACAACCCTAGATGGGGTTTATTTATGCTGGTGCTAAGATTGCTGGCACTCACTAAATCCAAAATAACAGCCCCAGATTTGTGTATATGTTCTCCTCTCTGATGTTTTTGGAGATGTTGGAGCTATTTCAAAGTAACAGTCCCTGATTTGTCTCTGGAAATTGTCTCTGTTCCAATGCTTGAGGTCCACGGATCACATGACACTTTTAGAATGCAGCATTCATGATAACCTGCATATTAATGTCTCCTTGAAAGCCTACGACTGGATTACATCAATTCCACAAATTGCTATTGTGTATCTGTAAATTATATTCATGTAACTGGACAGACTGTCAAACCAATTTCAATGAGCTAATATATGACAACACTATTATTGTGCTGTGTTTGTGGGAAAACTGATAATTTGGCACATCAAAACACAGAATAGTGTTGCAACAGAACAAAACCAAAAGCATGAAGAAGCTCATGAGGTTAAATAGGAAGAGTCTCGTACCTGGACTGGGTGTGGCCTCCTGTTTGTCTTGCTCCTCATGCCACTGCATCGTGCTGTGGTAGCTCAGCATCACTTCCCACAATGCCTTGCAGAGATCCGTCAGGCAGGGGATGTAGCTGTCGGGGGTGATGTGCTGCAGACAGAGAGGCGATGAACAAGTTGAGATAGTGCTGTAATACTCTTTCTTCTATATGCTAACAAGGACTATATTTCCCAAAAGGAAGTAGAGGGTAATTATAGTTATGGAACACACAGCGCTACTTTAAACTAATTATACGATTCAGCCGAGACAGACAAACACAAGCAGCTCAGCCTCTATTTAATATCTAATTAATACATGATTATACATAGTATTCTGGGACACTGTCGGAGAACATCTATTTTCTATGAGACCAAAAGTTATTTCATGTTATGTGAGAGCCGAATTGAATATGGATGTCATTAAGAGGGTGTATAACTAATTCACTGGACAAAGATCTAAAAATATCACTGATGTGCACATTAGGTGGCCCATTATGGAGGATTATACACTCTAAAGTGTTTTAATCAGGCAAACATGCACACACAGGGATGATTTTAAATTGTTATAATTGCGTTAACAAGACTGAGTTATTGTCTTTTTGCAGTTTTCTTAAAAAAAAAAAAAAAATTCACAGAGCTATTCATGTATTCATGCAAGGCAAGAGTGTTGTGCAAGTTGTCATGGTTACGCTCCTATGTCATGCTTCCATGCATAGATCTGGAGTGAGAACCCTGCTGTCAAGTACAGTTGTTGGAGATTATTTGGTGTAGCAAGTGTGAAATGTTATTAATTCAACACCCTTTCTCAGAAAAGTGACATCACCACATGTTAATTTTAGCTCTTGTGGGAAAAGTCAGTTAGTTAACTAATGTACTATGCTGTCGAACTAAAACAACGGGAGGTGGGTGCTGCTTTCATTTACATCTCACTGATGAATAGGAATCAGATTGTTCACCGTTCATTCTCAATGACACATTAAAACAACATGGCCTGCAAGACCTCCTACACCGACAGTCAATTATGTACTTACCAGGGTAATAAATACTCATTTGAATATGTTTTAACTGCACTAAACCTGAGAGCGTTTAATACCTTTGCTATTAAACGTGTAACAGATGAAATTCATTTTGAAATGTCATCTTTAGTTTGAAGATCGCAGGCCACGTTCAGCGACTTTACGAGGGGTTATATTGAGTTTTGTTCCAGTTAATGTTTAAGTACGCATGAGTTATTAGGACTTTGATGTGTATTGAAAACAAAGTGAGAAACAGTAGTCAGTGCAGTTACACAAAGTCCGACAAGCAGCACGGGTCAGAACGGTGAAGCTAATGAATCAGATCTGATAACCAGGCGTATGTTTGACACCGATTGTTCTCCTCATCCGACCATATCAGAGCCGAATGTTGCCAAGCAACAGACAAGGGAAGACGACGTATGGGTGAAAGCTGTGAGAGTGTGGGTTAAGATCCTTCGTGGGTTTGAAGAGACAGAGGAACCTCAGCCGTGTGTGTGTGTGTGTGTACTTTGAAGGATTCTACTAGCATAAGAAAATTTGCATGTTGCACCTGTGGTGTTACAATGACGGTGACCAGAGCACGGAGGAGGAATTTATTTCACAGCAACCGTTTGGTTTCTGCAGATCATTATGCTAACAACATCTGCCAAGCTGTGCCAGCGAGGCCTTTAAAAGACAAAGCTCCTACTCCATTTTTTTGAGGTGTGTGTGTATACGGAGGAGGAGCAACCATGAAATAAGAGCGCAGGTATTCTTTAGGAGAAGACATTCACACGTCCCTCTCTTAAAAAATAAATAAACAGATTAACCTGCAAGACATCAAAAACATCGTCAGCAATCTGTAGAACCTGCTGTGCCAGCAAATAAACAAGTACACGCCTACACACACACAAACACACCTTGGTGTGTAATATCAGTCTGATGACTCTGCAGAAGTGTTAATATTTTAAACAGTTTATTATAAAATACCAGAATATGTAGTGAGTGGACACATCACATGCACAATGAGTATCTGATAAGATGCACGATGTTTGGCAGTAGATTAGTTTTATTCTGTGTGAAAAAGCATCACAATCTGCATCCACTCCACGCCTCCCGAATCCTCCGTCCTTCAGATATGCAACGGAGCGAAAGGTGAGCTCATCGATATCCTGACGCTGCACAATAGAGAGTAATGCATCACTTTTGGGTGAGTAGCTGTTTGATTGTGTTGTCATGGTATTTTCTCTATTATCAATTGAGCAAATGGCTTTGATCAAGTAGGGCAACAAACAATACTGGAAGGCTTGAACAAGAAGAACACGGTTACATAACAGGACAGAGCTGGAGGGAAAAAACAACGAGCTGCGGATTCTGCTAGTCTTCAAAATGCTAATTGCTTACATGTTTTGACAGTCACCTAAAACTACTACAGTAAATACACTATGAACAAGAGATCAACATGAATTATTGAATTACTTGGCATGCAGTCTATTATATAGTCCAGCCTTTACGGTCCCTTTGCCTCCTTCAAGAACCTCCGATGACTCTGGGAGTGAACATCCATTGGGAGACGAGTCAGACAGTGCAGGGGATTGATAAGAGGGAGGCCAGCCAGTAATGATGAGATGTTGATGTAAAATTAATAAGACCTCTTCCAAATCCAAACTGACCTTTCTGACGGCTCCCTTTGCTCTTGAATTTAATTTTCACACAATTAAAAGGCGAGTTCAGAGGATCTAAGGTGGTCTCGAACATTTCCTTAACCTGTTTATCAGGGTAACTGACAGTGAATACGTTTGCTCTTCCACAAAAACAGAACGGTTGATATTTGAATCTGAAAATATCTTTGTAAGTCTAAAAAATGTGAAGTATCTTTCTCATCTATAAAAAAAGAAAGAAAGCACAGTCCAGTGCGTGGACCATGATGGGTATCTATTACACACAGGTACTTCAGTCAGATAGCAAGTTACATAAGTGCCGACTTTGGTTACAGATGAAATGAAATAATGCAGCGTAAGGAGGGAAAGTAAGCACAACATTTGATCTATAAGAGGAGCTGCAGACGGGCTGAAAACGCTGTAAGCCACACACACATGAACTACGTGTGGGTGTTCACATACGTCTTCATTTGAGCGGGCGCCTATGTCTGTACTGTATGTGCTGCCATATCAATCATGATCAGCCAACGGTGAAACAACATGTCCCATCAATCTTCATTTTCTAAGGCTGATTGTACGATATATACAGTATGTGTGTGTGTGTGTGTGTGTGTGTGTGTGTGTGTGTGCTATAAGTTGGATCCAGTCAATGCAATGTGTTGACAGAGTATCTATCAAACACAAGTAAACATTAAGACGTGTCTATAAGCAGGCTACAGTTCCATGCACACAGGGTTGTGTCTCGCACTCTGAAATCAATTAACATTAGATAGCGACAGATTAAAAATAAGTATCATTCCATTCAGAGTCAAGCTTTATCATTCATTAGCTTTTTTTTACATCTTCCTGATTATCATTATTTTGGGACAAACTACCGTTACAAATCAACGAATAAAAAAGATTTGAATAAAGTGGCTGTTAACAGCATTTCTGAGAAACACGTTGCAAGAGAAATCAATTCCACATTATTTACAGCTGGCTGGTTCCCGGCTAGCATAGCCGAGCTTTAATGGATGGAGGAGACGGATCACAGCTGGCTGCTCCTGACATTTCCTATCTGCAGACTCCAGAATGAAATGTCACATTTCTGAAGATTCTGTTTCAGAGTGAAGTTTCAATTATGAAAAAACACAACACGTATCAGTTATCAGAGAATCTCGCCCTGAACAGATCGGCGTTGTTGTCGCGCAGTGGAACTTCCCTCCGACGACGACGTGGAGGTCGAACAGAAAAAAACACACAACGCATCAAGCCGGTCAAAATCTCCGTAATTGCTGCTGCACGCTGGTGGCGAGTGATGTGAGGCGGATGATCAAACACAGGTGACTGGCGACGTTTAAGCAGCATTCTGTGATATATGGAACGGAACATCTGGATTCAGCTTATATTATACAGCACATTCATACACCCATGGCGGAGGCAGCCAAAGTCCCAACCAGTTCATAGGAAGAAATTAGAGGTTTAGATCTCACTCAAGGCACTTTAACTGGTCTCTGTTGGAGCAAAGGGACGGACCAAGAACCTTCCGATCATTGGCGTGCCACTCTATTTTCTGGTACAATGTGGATTAAAGGCATTACGGCCCTTTGGTACAGATGTGCTATGATGTGCTGAACCCCCCCTGTGCTCTCTAGCCAAAGTAAGAGTGCAGCATCATGTTATAACCTGATGATCTATCACTGCAGCCCCTGGTGTCCATCTAACAAGCTACAGTTCCTCCAGAACAAGGACAATAAACATCCTCACACCACAACTGAGAGTCTAATTGATCATCTAATGATGTCAAAAGTTTCTTCTGTTTAAACATGTTATGTAGTCCTCTTTGATTCATCATTAAGGCTTTTACCACTTAACATCATCATGCAGGCCACTGACGGCCATGACCTGGAACTACCTCCCTCTGGGAATGGAATATTGCTCCTTCCAGGCCACTTACCAACTAGGGCAGGAACATGCATTAACAGAGGAAAGCAACAGGGGGAAGAGAAGAGGAAAGGCTGAGCAAAGGTAAGAAGTAAAGGGCAGAGTATTGGAGGTATGATCACAGTCGGCAATGCCGCTGGTCAAAGCTGTGCTGGAACTCAACAAGGACGAAGCTACAAGGCGAAGGATGAAAAGACTAGGACAGCTGACATATTGGGAGAGACTTTAAAGAAACAAACCATACCCTCCAATCAGGCACGGCTAACCTTTACCGATACCTCTATACACCCCTCTGATTCTCTGATTGTCACAATGCCCCTCGGGGACGACGACTCACTCTCAGCAAGTTCATGATGAATTGAACAGTTATGGCTTGCTGGCCATGCAAATGTGATTTATTTGGATTGGAGAGAATAAAAGACACCAGAGCACGGAGAGCGAAAGAGAAGAACACTGAGGTATAAGGACCAGTATGTAGGGCCGAGTCAAAAAGTGCTGCTCCAGCAGTGAAGTGGTTCTGTACAGTGAGCAAGATTAATTATCTCATAGTCAAGCGTTACTATATAGCATGTTAATTTTCCTTTCATTCGATCACTTCCTCCACGCTCTGCTCTCCTTCTTCATTTCTCTCTATTATGAAAAATCTGTACAGTCCCCATGTCATGGAACACGGTATTTTACACATGGCTGCCAGGCCAATAAGAAAGCTACAGGAGAGTTTCGGGTTTTTCATGTTCTCATTTAAAGTGTTCACGTGCGGTCGGTATCCAACCAAGTGAGCCGGAGCGAAACTTTCCAGCAAAGCGCTACACAATAACATGCAGAATGATCATTAGCAACCCAAAGACGCACACACGCCCCTCTCCTTACCGTACACAGGTCTTTGTATTGCATTTTCTGGAACTTGGTATCAGCATTGCCAGCGCAGAGCTCCACGTATCCCAGCACCACTTGGAACACCGTGTTGTGGATGGCCTGGGTAAAGTGCATGTGCAGCTGGTCCATAGCGGTCTGCAGAGAAAGACAAACATATTGGGATCAACATCTGGTAGACTCATAATGCACGAAGGATATTTGGGTGTCTTTGCAGACGCATGTTATGGTATTTACATGAGATGACGTGATGGGAAATGAGCATAATTTTGAAAATTGGCAATTTTGCTGAAGTGGTTTCCATGATTCAAATCTCTGAAACCTGCTTGTTTTGATGTGGAACATGCATATAATGAGGCAAACAAATTCAAAACACAGTGACAGAGACATTCATGGTCATGCATGGAAATTATCAGGGCAGTCGGACTTAACATGATGATTTCAAGTCTGGTGTTTAGTAGTTATTTAACACGTTCTGGCATTGTTGTCAAAGCTTATAATGGCTTATTCCTCTGTGTAAGAGATCCATTGCCATCCAGAATCAATTAAAAACTCATCAGTGAGCCACACTGTTGCTCTGTGTGACATGTTCATTCATTATGATGAACATGGGCACTTTACTTCATTTTTTTTTGCACAATCCTGTTGTTGTAAATACTCACGAATACACCATTTGCTCCTATTAATAACTTTAATAGACCAAAATGAACTGAGATCATCACTTATGTCTGGAACATTTGAAATGTGATATTTGCTGAGTGGTTAATGACGTACAGCATCACAACACACATCACTGAAAGACAGCGGCTATTTTTACATGTTCTATGACAGAAAATATTTCTGCACAGTGGTTTCACATCTGTGTGCTGACATGCTGTCTGATGTTCCGCTCCGCCTCATCCCACACAGCAGATACAGCAGAGGCCTGCCTCTCGCTGACGGGCAGGAGCCGACAGACGACCAGCTTCTATGGAAAGTTGCTAAAGTTGGTGTAGAACTATTCGTTGTTCTTAATGACAGGAGGTGCCGTGACAGCTCTTACACTAAGCCTCCACAGGGAGGCTGACAGATGGGCACCCAAAAAGCGCAGAATCTCAGCCAAAGCTAATGTAAAAAATGAAATGCCATTATCCACTATGTTAAATTTGATGGGTTCTTTCTTGGCTCATGCTGCAATGCCCTCGATTAAGTTCAGTGAAAACCAGCCTTCTTGTTCCCCTGTACGCCTGCTCTCACTCAGATAAACACCTAACATCCGTACTGGAGGTAATTAGGGCGTCTAGCTCATTTCAGGATATTATTTAGCCTTTAAAATAAATAAAAAGAGGCGTCAATGAGTGTTTTTTAAACATTTATATCCCTCCTGATTCGTCTTTGTCAACAACAATGGAGAGAAAGACAGGAAACACGTCACTTCATTTGTTCTAAATATGCTTTATGTAAATCACCGGCTGTTCCAACCAGGGATTGTAGACAAGAAAAAGGAGGCAACTATGGCAACTCTCATAATAATCACGACCTGAGGCCACCAAGCTTTACACATAATTGCTGCACAAGCAAACAGATGCATTTTTTCTGTATCCACTTTATTAAACACGCAGATGTTTTATGCAAACAAATGCTGGAAAAACAAACCCGGTGTCAGTCTTGTTAGGCTAAGAGCACTGCGTCTATCAGAGCCAGGCAATGAGAGTGAGAGCCAAGTGACCACTGGAAGACCAAGGGAAATACAAATGTACGGATGTGATCTGTTACCCGATGCCAAGAGCCTTGTGATGCTGATTACCACTGGGATAATGTAGTTCATTCATGTATCAGACTGCAGAGTGCATCAATATGCACGCTGCAGTAAAAACCATTGCATTTAAGATTTAGATAAGGAACACAGCTAACTGGGAGAAAAACAAACGCAGAAAGAGTGTGACAAACACTCTCAGCTGGAGCAGACGCAAGTCACGAAAATAACAAACACTTAGGGGCGATATTAAGAAGCCGTCAACAGCAGCTCCTCACTTAGCTGCGAGTAGGAAAACGCTCATTATCACTATAAAGACATTACTCATTCTACAAGCCACGATGATGCGGCCTCCGTCTCGGGGACGGCTGTTCAAGTCAAGAGGCATACGGCATATTTATTAACGTCAACGTTGACTCAGGTTGTGAATAATAATAAAATGCCCTTTGTTCAAAGCGCCGGTATGCCGACAAGACAGTTTTATGTCCACAACTTCATTCGCATTCACAATTTATACACCGGCACATCAAACACTCTTCGTCACGTTAAGTGTAATGAGACGAAGCGGCCGTCGTTTTATGTTTTTGTGTGTCTCCCATTGATATGAGTTATTTGCTCGGTTCATACCAATTTAAGCAAATGATTCTGTAACCGCCCGGACATGATCAGCAATCAGACCGCTCCGCGCTGGCTGGGTCGTAGTTTTCCTGTCAGGAGAGCGATTATTTCAACTTTGTTATTTAAGCCTCACGAGCAGCGAGCCGCTTAAAAATGTCAATGTCAGCTTGTTTCTTGTTCGGTTCACCACTTAGTCAAGACTCACATCGTTTGTACAGACTTTAATGCTCCTCAGCTGACCCAAGTATGTTAATTTTGGTCCGCTCTACCTTTTCCTTTAGCTGCCTCCTCTAATGCTATTAGGATGATGACATTTGTGCTTTTTAATCAGAAATCTTCTGCACACGTCCACAGTGCCCTCAGGATGAATCCTCAGGATTTTGGCAATCAACAGCAATTTCCTCTCACACCACCAGCAGGTCAGTTCTTACTTATCCAGTAAAATATCTCAACATCGATCGGCTCTACTGGCACAAAATGTGCTACACATGTTAGCGCTGGTCAGATATGTTTCCTATTGACTGGGGTGTTGGCCCAGCTTTTCCTCCAGCACCATCATGAGGTTGACATTTGTAGTTTAGACCCCATGATGGTGAACTTTAATAATGTTTGTTGCTGTTATATTTGGGTTTAGATGCTGCTGCTAGATTTAAAGGACGATTAAACTCAGCAGTAGTTTCTGTTCATCATGATAAACTGCGGCAGTAAACAAACACATGGTGAACCACACATCTGCTGGGGAACTGAACAAGGCAAGCATACACAGAGTAAATGAAGACAGCAGGAGGGAACCCATTCAGTCATGTTCAGTCATTCCCTGTGTCCTTGCTTACAAGTCAAACCACTGACCTGTGTCTTGCCCAGGAGTGTGTAGGCCAGCTGGACCTTGGTGTAGTGTGCAACATCAAAGTGCTTACAAGTCTTCGACAGGGCGACATCAAGCTGCTCCTGGAGCCAGAAATAGATGGATGACAAAGGAAGAAAGGGGAAGAGGGAGGGAGGGAAAAAAGAGAGAGGGATTATCAACGTTAAAAGAAGGGGATTTGAATATAGATGTGCAGATGTGTAGCTACTACACAATGCCAAGGTTAAGGTAATTGGATGTGGACGTATATATTTCAGTGAGTGTGTGCGTGCGCGTGTGTAAGTCTCCGACAAAGAGATAAGAAGGGAAGTGAGAAATTAAGCTGAGGATCATAGTAAGTTAGGAGGTGCAGAGACGTGTAATGAACCTGACACACTGTGCAGACGTCACCGAAAATGGTGCTTACAAAGGCGAAATGATCAAACATCCCCTGCACATCTTCTCACGGAGTCTATTTAAAGCTGCACTTGAACACAACGTTAAGACTCCAGCTCTGTGTGTGTGTGTGAAGAAGTGATGCTACACACTACTACACACACCACCAACAAATGACAACATTTACTGGGTGAGGCATGTCTAGAAAGGAACATGTCTCTTCCCTCAAATGTTCCTGTTCACACGACATGTGGAGCCGTTGGATACTTGATGTGTGTGTTTGGGGTTTTTTCGCACTCTTTCTAGGGGAGTAATCAACATGCCGGTGCTCTTCATAGACCAGAACCCTGCTCCTGATGTGTGCGAATGTGCTTTGCGCAAGTGTTTACCGATACGAGTTGAGAGGATTTTCCCTTCGCTTGTTCACAAACTCAATCTGACAGGTAAACAAACGAGCACCCTTCGCTAAGGGCCATGCATGTGTGTGCGCGTGCGCGCCCGCCTCTTGTTTACCGACAGAACTGTAAGTAATTAATCTACTCAAGCGCAGCGGCAGTGGCCCAGAGTAAATTGCTTTGCATACCATTTATCACACACAAGTATCAAAGCACAGCGAGATATGAAGCAGATATAATTTACCTGCTTGCGCAATAACAATAATGACTTTGTAAATGTGTCAACATGCAGCAGACCCAGAATGAGAAAGCCAGAATATGAAAATGTCAAAATGAAGTATAAATTGCGTCTTTCAGATGACGGCTTCTGGGAAATTACAGGGTTAGAGCCAAAGATTATACGATGCTCAAAGTCTCTTTAGTGATATGAGTCAAAATAATAGAATTAGAGATAAAGCGGAGGCGCACATACCTCGATTTGCTCCAGAGTGTCTTGCAGTTTGGAATTCAATTCGCTGTGGGGGTAAAGGAGAGGTTATTTATAGTACTTTCATAAATACTCAGAAAATTAGAAGCCAGTAACTACCACTGAAATATAATAATGTATTTGACTATAGTGACAAAAAATAGCTTAACAACAAAGATCATGAAAAACAACAACAAGCTACTACAAGCTACAAGTTCATACATTTTCTTAGTTCATTTTAGAAACAATCTTAATTTGTACATACCAATAAACACAATATTAAGGAAGCATTAATTCATTGCTTGTCATTTAAACTTTCTACTTCCCACAAACAAGTCTGGGTTTAGATTTCCATTTTCATGGAAAGAGAGTGGAGTGGAGTATTTTCCCACTTATATTTTGGGGAATCGGAGTGCTAACTTTAAGGGTTTCTTCTTCCACAGTTTCTGCTTTTTAAGGGCGGCCATGTATAAACCACACTGTCATAAATGCAAAACGCCTACACACCCTTCGTGCCTCCCAAGATTTTGTCTCATGCAGGGAAGCGCTTTCAATTTAAAAGCAGAGAAGCTGCAACAGAGATCAAAACTATTTTGCCCATCCAAGGAAACCAATCCAATTCCCTTGTGACTCCCTCTGCAATGCACCCATTCATAATCATCCTCTGTTCCAGCGTCTGCCTGCCTCTGTCCCTGCTTTGCTTGGGGTCTTCTTCGGGTCAGCCCGCTCTTGTGTTGTGCCTTTTGAGACACCAGGAGCCCAAGGGAGAGAGTGTCCTTAACAAATTTCTAATTAAGCATCTTAGCTTCAGATGGGGATAGAGAATGTTGATCAGGGAGCACAGAAACTAAGAGGAGACTGTGGATCGAGTCCCCACAGGTCGCTTGCAAAGCAGATAACAAAACGACTTTCAGAAATTTCATGCACCGCGACCGCTCTCTGATACGCCTGCGTGCAAGCATGAGTAACATTTTCGGTGGTGTAATCCAAAATAAACACACACGGAAAATCAAGTGTCGAAACGCAATCCAGAAGTCTGCACTCCCAAAAGGAGGCTGACGCAGTATGAAGGAAATGTCACTACAAGGGGATACTTCTCATGTGATGTAAAACATGAGGCAGAGACTGAAGTATTCAACACCAAAGTCTCATTGAAGGTTAAAGGGATTAAAACTTCCCGCCAGCCACTGAAATATACAAGCCAAAATGAAATTCACTTTGAAATGAGTATGATGAATGACACAGATGCCATGAATAAATTACATGAGTTGGTTATTAGAATACCAGAAATTGCTCCCTATAAATAGCAATTATCATCAATGGACGCGAAGATAAAGAAAATATATATGTAACCGAGCTCAGCATCAGTGTGTTTAACAGTGACAGCTCCTGCCTGCTAAAGAAGCACATCAGAAAGTAATGAATGCAACGCGAGGCCCTGGAGAGTCCTTAACGAAGGCTTTCAGTTTTGGCACCCAGACTGGGAGAGGAGCAGAGGCCAACAGGATAAATGCCCCGTTCGTCCTCAGAGCATTCTAGTGTACACTCACACTGCAGGGCGGCAGAACAACAAGAGCAAACCCACGAACTGAACGGCATCGGAAGAGCACTCGAAAGAAGAAGAATCCTGATAAAACACAAGTGCTACGGGATATCCTGTCATATTACCATCCCCTGTACATAATAGAAAATATAATTACACTGTCTTGTAATTGTGCATTTGAGTGCATAATCAGATGCAGCTCCTCCCTACATACTGGCACCCTTCCATGATCAGACAGAATGCATAAATAACAGATGGGGAGGAAAAGCTAATTAACAATCTGCTCCCCACAGGGAACACGCGGATTGAAATGGCGTTATGTGGAAATCAGGGAGTTTTTTCAATTATAGCTGGCAATAGGTGTCCACAAGGCCTCGAGGCAAGTCCCTTCACTGTAGCTTGCTGACTTGATAAATAGGCTATCTGTGGCTTCAAGGGTTCCCGACGAAAGCTGAGACTTTCTGAGCCATTTTTTGCTGTAGTCATGATAGTCACTGTTGCACAGCAGGCTGAGAGGAGAGGGGAAAAAAGTGGCATTGACGGGCTTTAAAGTGGGAAACACAGGGAGAGAAGGGACAACAGCAACTATGAATACGGAGGTTTAGGTTCAGGGAAATTAAAGGGTACTAAGAGAAGTGTTCATCGAAGAAAGGTCGGAGGGAATGTGTATGTAGTATTGCATTGTTCTTCTGATTAAGAGATATATTTGTGTGTAGTTTATAGGTATTTGCTCTGGGAACTCTAGTGGCCATTTCTAACTGAGTCCAGCACCAAAGAGGACAGCTCAATAACTTACTGTCCATAGAAATGTACACACAATTACGTAAGGGACCGATCTCCTCTTTGTTTTTGTTTTGTTTGTTTGTTTGTTTTTTAGTGCACAGTCCTTGTAAAGCTTGGACACAGCCCAGAAACACAGAGTGGGTTTCACATCATAAACGGGGTCTGCTGTCGGTTTCATGCCAACTCTGGTTATGTTTCCTCAAACAACATCAAGCAATTCGAATATTTCAACTAATTTTTCTAATTGTAGATGCACATGATGCTTCATCCCATTATGGTCGGTCTCATCATGAAGAGAACTTTGGCTGAAAATAAGCAAAAATAAAAGCATCTTCTTTCCCAAGGGCAGTAAGTGAGGGTGAGAAAGTACAGATTGTTGACACACAAATATACACCGCTTCCGCCAGATTTGTTAGGTGTGAAAGTATCCTGCCAGAGTGAAAACACCCTCAAAGCAAACCCTAAGATGTCTTGTTAAACGTAATATGAACTGGCAAAGAGTCATCCAGCCTCCAGCACACTGTATATTACAACCACAAAGAGGAGACGAAAGGTACGTTTGCACTAAATAACTTGGTGAATTGCTGCAGTGTCATGTTGGGCAGCCTGCAAGAAATTGTTTTTGTGCCTTAAACTGTGAGCATCCGTGACACAGAAATGACCGTTAGCCCTCTGGCCCTCTCCTACACCTCATTCATCTTGACCATGCAGCTGACCTGCCCTGTGCTCTGAACAGATTCTAATCCTTGAACAAACCCTCAGCGTCACTACCAAAGAGGCAATCAGCTGACGTGCAGATCTGGAGGCTCTGGAACTGGAATGATCCACTCACCAGTTTTTGTACCAGGACAAAAGAACAAGAGTATATTTTTCAGACGAACCTCGGTATCAGCTGACAGTCGCCTTGTTGACTGCCGTCAGCCTATCAGTCAATAAGATAACATTCAATGATGGCAGTGGACCATTTTTATCTGTCTGTGTTGACAGGATTAGCCAACCCAGCTGCACATTTGGAGAAGATGCACAAGGTGATATGATTGAATTTGTGCTAGTTTAAAAAAGAACAAACAGACAAATAGTTAGTTTGAAACATTTGTGTCCCCCAGGAATGTCACTTGTACACTGTTAATATAACATGCATCATTTTTACATGGAAGCCTGGCACACACAAATTAGATCCTCATTCTTATTTATGGCACAAGTTCTGTGTCAAAGCTACATGTAGCATATTCCTTTCATCAATGTGCAAAAGGTTGCACGGTAAAAGCAAACATGTCACATTACCTGCAAGCGGATGTGTCTGAATGAGACAAGCTGCAGCTCATATTGCATCACCGTATCCATAATCACCGCGAAGAACAACTATTTCATTAAGACTATAGTCAAATTGGGGGTCAAGAGAGTGTAGATGAGAAGTGAGCGTGCATTGTTAATGCGTCTTATGTCTTTCATCATTTCTTCCAGGCTGTTAATTAACGGGATGAGGGGCAAATTAAGGGCATCCTCAAAACAAAGCACAAATTATGGCTAATCATACAAACCATTTCCCAAAGGGGATGCATTTGTTTATGGATGTATGTACATTAGACATTAGACCCAGCATCTTTTCTCACATGTGTTTTCTTCTGGGATCACGATGGTACAGAGAAGCTCAAGGCTAAGTTACACCTTTGTTTTCTATTAGCAGCCACAACAGGGTTCACAGTGCATGAACACTGTGCTGACACGAGGGGATGTTAAGCTGCCCCACAGCTGTCGATGCGGACCGTACGATGAAAATGCACTGAGACAGAGCATCAGGCTATGTAACGGTCCTCTTCGGAAAAATATTGACTTTTCAAGGGCTAGCGACCGGGACAAAAGAGCAAGTTGGCGTGACACAAAAACCGTCAGTGCATGGAAATGCATAGCTACAGGGTTAAATCAAAGTGCATCCGACCGACGACGACATGCTTAAAGAGGGCGATGCTGTCGCCAGGGCTCAAGCAATTTTGGGCAGAGAGCCAAGAGAGAGTGATACAATGTGCATGCTAATGCAAAGCATGACAGATGTGTGATCAATGCACTAATGTTAAAACCTACCGCTACAATCAGCAAGGGGCATTAGCATATTGCAATGGAAAAGCAAACATGCAAAGGGCAGTCAAATTTCGATCCAGCTGCCAAAGACTGTGACATACAATGGCAATGATTGTTCTAAAGTTCTTTTAAATGATAACAGCAGCGCTGCAGAAGGGGGGCGTCATTGCCGGTAAATGTATGCAGCCATCCTGTCGTCACTTAGCAGCAAAGAACCTCACAATCAGCGCACATCAACATTCACTTGAAAAGCCAATAATGGTAAAGTAATGGCACAGTGAAGACAAAAGTGCAATCCAAACAAATAAACAGCAGCTGCAAGCAGAAGGGACCAACGGAGGAATGTTCAGCCCCACAACAATTTCCTCTGCTTAATACGGCCTTATTGATCATCATTTCCCATCAGTCATTCTGTCGTTCAGACAGCCTCGTCACCGCCGGAGCCCCATTGTTTTTCTGATCTGCTCTGGTAATACATCATGTTAAGTGATGTTGTTAATATTACTGCTGGTATTGACTCAACACTTCCAGGATATACTGCCTGCTTCACAATACGGTGCATTTTTACAATAGGGCCGCATTTACTGTGAACCCACAACATGATGTGTGAAATGTAGAGAGCGTCAGTTGTCAACAGGGTGCTTCGTTTACACTGTTTATGGAAAAAACAGCAGGAAACCCAGTGATGCACTCACTCATCAATCCATTATCATAGTAGGCTTCTGTCTGTGTGCACGGCCCTTTAATCCTGCCGGACCAAAGAAAAACAGGTTTTTGCATTGATACTGACCTCCAGCTTGAATACAGGTGCTAGGTCGTTATCATTTTTGCCACTAATGGGAAGAACACCGTGTCATGTACCCTGATGCACTGTTAAAACCATCCGTCTGGTTATTATGTTTGAAAATATGGGAGGTCACCTGGTACAGCATGTACCAGGTATTAAGTCTGAGTCCCTTCCCCAGTGGCCCGGCTTTGAATCCAGCTCGGGCACTTTGCTGCATGTTATCCCCTCTCTCTGTCCTGCCTTTCCAAACATCACAAAACCAAAAAAATACCTTGAAATGGGAAAATAAAATGAGTCAACGTCTTCTTTTTAATGTACTTTAAAGGTGCATTAAAAGTATTTTTTTTCGCAGGCTGCAAGTTGATAAATCTTGCATTGATGTGTATGCAGATGCTAACACACACATACAATCCTCCGTAGCGCTACGACGCAAATCCCACTCCACAAAAGACCAGAGTAAAGAGGATTGATTAGAACGGGCAAAACATCCTGTTGTTTTTCCTGCAGGTTTTTTTTTTGTTTTTAGCATTCCTGCCTGCCGCCTGTCTCTCTTACCGTCAGTAGTTTCACCTAAGACTCATCCATTCATCCATAACAAATGAAATCCAGGCTCGCTCCCATTTGCATACCACAGAAAACCACTCATACTGTACCTGATGCAGCTATAGTGTTTGAAGGTGCTGGCAGCTTTCTGACATTCCAGGCAGAGCTGGATTGCACCTGGATAGTCTTCCTCCTGCAGCGAGACAGAGAGAGGTGACGTCATTTAACAGCAGGTAGAAAATCCTGCACATTCATTTTGTTGGCAGTGTAGCCTTTAGCCTTTAACATTTTATAAATCCTACTTCATATCAGTTATGTCTGATCTGCAGTACAATCTCCTTATAGACGGTTGTTAGAGACTCTCAAGATAACAATGTATTCGGCTCAGCGGGACATTTGTTCAAGTATCAAGTGTTTGTGTGGGTTTGGCCTTTGATCCGGAATCATTACTCATATTTGCCAACAAAGTCATGTATCAACATAACTCGATGTGTGTGCGTGCGCGTGCTCGTGTGCGTGTGATGACAATACCTCAAGCATCTCGCTGAGTCTTACATCTGTTCTTTGCTGTGAGGGGAAGAATGACAAGACAAAGATGTGAAGGACAAAATTAAATCAGCCAAAATATTAATAGACAGCCAGCTCAACACTAGTTGCAGGATTTACAGTAGACTTTAATGATTACTAATCCAGTGAAGAGGACAAGATACGAAATACAATCATCGACAATAATAGCATCATGAAAATGAAATATAACGATGGAAATGTGCCTTTACATTAACATCTAATGAAGGGATGTTCTGTAGATTACCGTTTTAATAACCCTCTCAAATGTATAAGACTTTCATTTCATTTCACATGCAGCAATGAGACCGCTGGAAGAATTCGGTTAAAGAACAGGGTATGATAAGGATCAGGGATCCAATCTTATTCAAAGATCCGGTGAAAATCAAGCAATTACAAAGCAGTTTTTTCGCTTCAGAAGAGGTCAGTTAAATTACAGAGAAAGATTCCAGGAGTCTGCTTGGATTGAGCTGCTTTTCTTCAGGACACTGCAGCAAGAGCTCGATGCACTGACGAACAGACATTTATTTTGTGTCTGTTGTGTAAACTTTACCAGCGTCTTGATGGTTCTCAGAGACTTGAGCAGCCCTGTCAGGAGTTGTCGTCTTCTCTGATTGGCCAATAAACCCAGGCTGGCTTCTGTGAATCCTTCCTTTGAAACACTCAGTTGCCTTGAAATAAATCACAGAGCAGAGTAACTTCCAGAGCTCACAGGTGATCTGAACAAGCCAGCGCTTCATATACCGCACATAACCTAAACATTGTCCATCTCTATTGCAAGCAGCAAGGAAATGCTAACTTCCTTAGCACGAGACGGGAACTCTCAATTCGCCAGTCGATTTACGAGTCGTGCCAACACACTCAAGTGCTTGAAGTGACTGAAGGAATGAGATATGCTGATATAAGATGCCTGAATGAGTTTCCTCCACGGGGCGGCTGGCTG
Organism: Macroramphosus scolopax; assembly: GCA_901007825.1. Taxonomy (NCBI): domain Eukaryota; kingdom Metazoa; phylum Chordata; class Actinopteri; order Syngnathiformes; family Centriscidae; genus Macroramphosus; species Macroramphosus scolopax. The sequence goes on along the minus strand of CAAKHC010013628.1, from coordinate 33,360 downwards.
CTGCTCCCTCGAGCTGCCACTGTGTCTTACAGTGCACTCACACCAAAAGATTCATGAGCAGCTGCAGGCTGTGGCTGCGGTTGCTGGCATCACGACGCTCAGTGCAGCAGAGGGGTCGGAATCCTTTCCCGTCAGCTTTCATTGGAAACGAAGGACTGTTTTTGTTGCTTATGAATCTTTTCGTGTGATTTCAATGTCACAATGGAACCTAGAGTACCGTGACTTCATGAGTATAGGCGCAGCCTCTGCTACAGCCGCGGCTCCTCCTGCACTACAGTGACTCACTTTGGCCTCTTGAGGAGCCACGTTGGTGGGACAACGCGGACCAGTGCCAGATTGTTAACCCTAATATCCTCTAACAAACTATCCCTTTAAGAAGTGTCGCTCATGAGACTTTTATGTAAACAAAATGTTACTTGGCTGAATAATTGACACAAATATATAATATAGTGCTACCAGATGGTGTGCAATCATTACCTCCTTGCATTGGTGCAAATGACAGCTGCCAGCTGCAGGTTGGTCTGTAATGCCGTCACTCTCTCCAGCTCCTGTGGACAAGAACCAAGACAGCAGGAATAAATAAATAATGTAAATACGGCAACACAGCGTATTTATGAAGACCATAATTTGATTTCTGGAAGATGAGCTGGAATTCTCTCTGACACTAAACGAAACTTTTTGAGAGCTCCAAGAAGACGGAGATATCATCAGACGTGCACATTGACTGCGCCATTAGTGAGATACGTCTCTAATACTGCTATTTACCAGGCAAATCACTTCCCGCACTACTGCACACACACACACACACATCAAGGCATTCTTCCCCCGAAATGCTTCCTGCTGTGAGCAGTTTATGAGGATAAATCTGCTAGATTGTGCTCTATGGAGAGGCTCGTATCATCAGTCCCGCAGAGCAACAAACTTAATAATGTAGTTCAAGAGAGCAAGAACAGAAAGATCCACAGAAAGCTCTCTCTTCTTTAGAGCTTTGACATTTTGAAAAGGATCAATGAGCAATATGCTTGGATAGTTGGTGTATTGTGCCTCTTCAATGAAATCTGAAACGCAGTAGGACTGAGGGCCAATTTGCGCCGCTGGTATGTTTGAAACTGCTCTTTTTACTCTTTTTGTGTTATCTTGATCTGCCGGACGTCATGCCTGAGGCGGGGAGCTTCGTTACTTGATGTTATTTTTAAATGTTCCATCCTATTTCCACAAGAAAAGGAACCAGTGTTACTAAAATGTCTTCAATTATGGGACAAAGTTTTACCCTGTGACTATGATAATAAAAGATATGATCATAAGTTCTGGAGAAGTTGACTCAGCATGTGATCAGGGGTTTCTCTGAGGGGACATTTACCATGTGGCTCTTCTGCTCAGCAGCGATGAAATTGGGGCTGTTGACACTAATCCAGAGAAGGATTTCAAGAGTACCTTAAGCAGCAGTTTAATAGCAGCACCTGCTATAGAACAGATGCAAATATGAAGGTATAGCTGTAGTAGGTTAACTTGGCGTAGCAGAGACAGTAAAGTAACAAACCAAGCAAATTATAATCCTGTACGTTTCCAGCATGTCTGCAGTGCTATAATCGTTGCTCTTCGTCATGTCTGCCACTCATATTAACCGATTCTTGTCAGAAAAATGAAAGCTGACAACATAAATCAAACATGTGTCTACCAAACAAGACAAAGGCTGGCGGATCGGTTCGGATCTCATGGGAGTAATGGAGCAAGAAAGGAGCAGCTACAGTGATGATGTTAGGTTAGGTGAGATGAAGAACCGCAGGTGATCGGACGCAGCCATCAAACTCCAAGTAGAAATTCTTTGTGACGGACGTCTTTGATCCAACAATGTTTGTTTGTTCGGTTACAGAATAAACAGAAACTCATTTTGCTGCATTTCTGACACAAGCGGCTGTTTGGCGAGTGTTTGCTGTTACCACGGTAACCGCAGATAACGCCAAATCATCCACGTCAATTTATCAGTCGGCTTCTGCTCCAACACTCACCAACCGTTCACATCTTGATGTGTCACAGGTTTTTGTGTCGGTACATGCAATATTTTTCTTGAAAGTCAAGGCAAATGTGAATTTGAAGGACTCACTTAGACGCCTGTTTAGCTCAACCTACGCTGAACACAGCGGTTCATTAACTCCTGAAGGTGCCTCAGAGGTCGCCAGACGTACATGTAAACGTGTTCGCAGAAAGTATCGTTAGACAACAGGATCCGGCTGAGCCTGGAGATGACTCACCAGGTCCAACTGAGGAATAATTTAGACACAGAATCCAGACGAGTGATTCAGAACCCATTAAAAAGTGAAAACCTTGATGTGTAGAGCAAGACTGATTGACGGAAGAGACGTCAGGAATTCCACAGTGAAGGGGCTCACACCGCCAGTAATCAGCCGCACAGCAAAATCCCCAAATTCTGACCTCAAAAATCATGAAAAGGATGCACACCATACTTCCTTCACCCTTTCACGTATAGAGGTCACTACAGCGGACAGCTCTTCTCTTGTACATGCATCGGTTTCGATGGTACAGTTGCACGTCAGCCACTGCAGTGAATCTGCATCGAGTGTCCTGTGCCTTGGTGCCCTGGGTGCTTTGTCAATCATCATAGAAGATGGTGTTCCCTAATGAAGGATGTTATTAGTGTCACACTACCTATGCACATTCTCTATTCACCTATACTGTTCACATACAAGAACGGTTAGCCTACGCAAGTACAATTAAACAATGCAACTCAACTCCTACTATGTCCACGGACACATGGGGGAGAATGTGGGAAGTGAAGGTTAAGACCGGGGAGATGTTTAGTCTCGCAGGAGATTTTTCTGGCCTTTTTATTCATATATTCATAAGAGGTCGTCCCTGCGACCCTTCAGCACATTGGCGATGCACCGGCTCCCTGTTAGCCGTCTGCCTATACATTCTGATGCATCTGCTGTTTGGAACCTGCCCTTGTCGCTGAAGGGAATGTAGTTTGGTTGGTTTTTTTTTACACAAAGTGCACAAATTCGTAAGTATTTGTCCCCATTTCGCAAGCCTCAACATCCACACACAGCTACATTAAATGAGCATTCCCACACAGCTACACCCGTTGTAACCACCCTGCCAAATCTGTTTCATGTCAGTCTCTAGTCGACCAAAGGCAACAGCCTTAAGACCTCCTCGTAATTGGCAGGTATGACCACCAAGGTTGAACAAATTACCTCTCAATCAAGGGAGGCAACTAGGGAACACAAACAAAGGCACAAGCGCCTACTGTGATGAATACGTGTTTTCCAGCGGAGGAAATAATTGAGTGCCAGGCCTGGACCGTTTCTTTTCCGTAGGTGTTTAGAGACCAGGTCAGGTCTACCTACAAGGCAATCTCCCTTTCCTGACAAGTCAAATGATGACGACTCGTGATAAGCTCGGTACACATAAGCAGTGTAAATATACAAGTGTATTTTGAATCATCCTAATACCTGTTGTGTTGCCGTGGGGGAAAACAGCGTGCTCTAATACAGCTGTAAACAAATGGAGGGGAAAAGGGCAACAAAAGTACACACACTTAGTAATCAGGAGTTACAAATGGATCCGTGTCTCTGGCCTCCGAGTGACCTTCCACATGAGGAAGTATGATCACACCCTTCCTGAGTGCAAGGGGGGGGCATGTATAGCTTGAGGGCAGCCGCAGTGATCAGACACAGGCTCAAACAGAAGGTTAGTCACTACATAGTTATGAATCACATCAGATGCTTACCAGGCCGTCCTTCCGAGCTCTAAGCCAGGAGTGTATATGTCTGCACAAATTACGTTTCCACTGATGTGGTCTCGACTGCATGCAAGCATTGGGGAGAGGCTGCATTGCGCCCCGCGGCTGTGCACCCCTGCGGAAGCATCTTCCTGTGTACATTTTCGATTTCATTTCATGTGCATTTGGAACATCACAGAGAAGAGATAAGAGTATATGAAAGTGGTGGACGGAGGAGAAAGCATGAAAGCAATGACACTTCACATACAGCGGAGGGACGGGACGGTGAGAGTACAATTATGGAGATTTTTATCAACCTTCATTTGATTCACGGTGGTCATGTCATCAATCATAAACACATCTGTGAATCAAAAGAAAACAGCCAGCACACTCATGCTTGTTTCTTTCAGTCTCTAAATCCCTCTCAATGCTCTGATTTCATGGTTATAGTGAGGAGTGAAAGCAAGGGGAAAATGTCTACTCTGACTCATTATGGCATTAATGCAGAGTATGTGGAAACTGAAGTGCCCTCTGAACTCCACGGGGCATTTGTAGACCAACTGAATTTGAGTTGAGATGGGTCAATGCAAATGCCCCGGAAATCTCTGGCAAAGCCTGCTAATAAGTCTTGCTGTCATTTGGACTCTGCAGAGTCACTGCGAGGGTCACAGAAATAATGATCAGTTTACTATTCATAGGCTGACATTCAGACGGCTTGACAATGCCAGTAATTTGACTGCAATTTCACGACATCTCAGATTTGTTATTGCTGTCAGTCTCCTACTGTGGATTGCTGGGATTAAAGTTGCACTGACTAAATAGAGATTATGATGATGAAGTCTAATTCCTTCGTGAAAAAAGAAAAAAAAATCAAGAGAACACCTTCAAGTAAATAAAGAAAAATGTGCATACACACATTCTGCACTCCTTCTAAAATGCTCTTATTTTGAAGGAGACTTGATGCAGACATAACTCACATGGTTGAGCACAGGAGATGCAGTAGAGGTGGGTCGGTAGGTGTCAGTGGGCTACAGGCGACTCCCTTCTGTGGGAAGATGCTATGGTTTTAACCAGAAAGTCATGGCAAGCTTTGGTTTGAAAGTCCGGAGATGGTTTCACAACTTTAGCAACAACTTTAATCCTCCGTCGGGAGTTCCACTCGAGAGAAGCTGAATTTTTGTGTAATCCTGAAGACAGAAAGTTACTTGGCGGAGCCGCCTCCTAATGTGAAAAAAATAAATGTTTTGCCTCTAAATGGAATGGTTTCTTCCTTAGCAAACGTGACACCCCCTTCACAAAGTTCAGTGAAAATTGGCCTGATAGATTTTGTGTGATGCTGCCAGCAGACAGGCGGACGGATGGGCTTGTCGGCTAAAACATTACGTCCTTGGCCGAGGTAATTAAATCACTTCTCTCTTGCTCTCTGTTTTTATGAGGTGCTGGGTTCAGTAAATTAGTCCTGGCTCATGAATCCAAGGATTAGAAAGGGTCAAGAATGTTGCCGTTGCTGCATTTCTAAACAGAATGAGATGCATCGGTCAAAATCAGCTCGCTGCTGCCAGACGAATAAAATCACTTCAAAGAGTCGTTTGCTATTACAAACGTCTCGACTGGATCCGACCAGAAGTAGACTGACAGTTCATTTGACAGGAAAATAACGTCTCACACACACACACACACACACACACTCTGGCTGATTTCAGCTCATTGCAACATCACTGGACGATCAAAGAGGGGATTTGATAGATGTTAATTTTAATTCAGAACCAAGTGGAGTTCTGAAAGGAATCATTATCATCGCTCTACATTCTGCAGCGACATCCTGACGCCCGATTATGACCCACATCATACGTTGAGAAAAGATGGCGTACATAACAGATGCTTTTTAAATGACATTGGAGTGGTTATCATATGTTCCTAACGTGTGTGTGGGGACAATGAAGGTTGTTTAATGTCTTGAGTTGAAACTGGAAGCTTACCTTGACATAAGCAGGTTGTTTCTCCAGAATGAGATCAGCGACCTTTTTAGAAACCTACAGAGGGAGAGAGAGAAAGAAGAGAAAAGGAATATAAAAAAAGATATTTCAAAGCTTTTCCAAATGTCACCCAACAAAAACAGCCTGGGCGGTGTTAGCATGAATAACAATTGCTGATGTCTCTATCTAAACCCCCCAAAAAAAGTTTTTTTAAGAGAGTGTCTGCCTCAGATTCATTCCGTTCAATATCTTTCCCAAAGGAATTACTATTGTTTACTTCAGTGTATCTCTAGTCTCTGCTCCTATTATATTTTCCAATGTTCCATCATCTCCTCTGAGCCCTTTACCGGTTTGACCCGAAGCTGAGGTGACACAGTAATTATTTAAAGAGCATGTAACCTGCCTATGGCATGAAGCACAAGACTAAGCATGACCATTTCACCAGTGTGACCCCCCCCCCCCCCCCCCCCCCCCCCCCCCCCCCCCCCCGC